>CAUYQG010000934.1:0-38185 GCA_963574415.1 Tarsius wallacei
CGCCTGGCTAATTTTTTGATTTATTGTAGAGATGAGGTCTCGCTTGCCCAGGCGGGTCTCGAACCCACGGGCTCAGGCAATCCACTCACCTCAGCCTCCCAAAGGCGCGGGATTACAGGCTGAGCCACCGAGCCCGGCTGATGCTGAGCTTTTCAATGATTGTATTCTATTTTTCTGTTTGGTTTCTATCTATTGCTTTAAAATATTTATTTTGAAAATGTTTATTTTTATTAATGCATAATAATTGTACATATTTATGGGGGTCAATGTGATATTTTGATACATGCATACAATGTGTGATTATCAAATTAAGAGCAATTAGGATATCTATCCCCTCAAATATTTATCATTCCTTTGTATTAGGAGCATTCCAAATCTTCTCTCAGATATTTTGAAAAATACAATAAATTATTGTGCTCTATAATCACTGCTATGCTATTTAACACTAGAATTTATTTTTATTCTTTCCATCTAGCTGTATTTTTGTATTCATTAACAAGCCTCTCCTCATTCCTCCCTCCCCATTACTCTTCTCAGCCTTTAATAATCATCATTTTACTTTCTATCTCCATGAGACCCACATTTTTAGCTTCCACATATGAATGAGCACATGCAATATTTGTCTTTGGGTGTCTGGCTTATTTCACTTAACAGAAAATCTCCAGTCCTGTTCATGTTGCTGAAAATGACAGGATTTCACTCTTTTATGTGCCTGAATAATATTTCATTGGGCATATATACCATCTTTCCTTTATTCATCCATCTATTGATGGAGACATAGGTTATATCTTAATTATTGTGAATAGTGCTGGAGTAAACATGGAAGTGTAGATATCTCTTCAATATACAAATTTTCTTTGTTTAGAATATATAGCTAGCAGTGGATCATATAGTATATCTATTTTTAGTTTTCTATAGTGACAATATTAATTTACAATACAACAAAAGTATACCAAAATTTCCCTTTCTCCACATCCTTGTCAGTATCTGTTAATTTCTGTCTTATTGATAGTAGCTATCTTAACTGTAGTGAGATGATATCCCATTGTAGATTTAATTTGCATTTCCTGATGATTAGAGATATTGAGCTCTTTTAAAAATATACCTGTTAGTCATTTGTATGTCTTCTTTTGAGAAATGTCTATTCAGATAATTTGTCCATTTTTTTAAATTTTAAATTTTTTATTTTCTAGATTAATACATAATATTTATATATATTTATGGGGTACATGTGATATTTTGTTACATGCATAGAATGTATAATGATCAAGTGAGAGTATTTGGAGTGTCCATCACTTTTTAAAAATTTATTTTAAAGATGTGGAGTATAATTCAGGATTAGATATACAAGGGATCATCATACAGGTAAAGTTTGGGCCTACATTTGGCCCCCACTTTGCCTGGTTTGACATCAGATACCCTTATTAATGTTATGTGCCTCCCTCTCCCTCCCCTGGCAGTTTCCAGCTACTGGCAATCCTTTTTTAATAGTATTATTGTGAATGTTCAGAATGCACTTATGAGTGAAACCATATGGTACTCAGTTCTTTGCTTCTGTGCTAAATCACTGAGTATTATAGACTCTAAATCCATCCAATTTTTTGCAAAGTGCATAATAATGTTATTCTTTATGGCTGCATAATATTCCATTGTGTATATAAACCACATTTTTTTAATCCAGTCCAGTTTCAATGGGCAGCACGATTGCTTCCATGTTTTTGCTATTGTGAACAGGCATGTGCAGGTATCTCTTTTGCAGAGTGATTTTAATTCCTCTGGGTATATTTCCAGAAGGGGATTGCTATATATTATGGAAGGTTAATTTCTAATTCTTTTAGAAATCATCACCACACTGTTTTCCATAGAGGATAAACTAGCTTGCATTCCCACCAGCAGTGTAAGAAGCGTTCCCTTTCCTCCCCATCCTGGCCAGCACCTGTGTTTTTTTGTTTTTGTTTTTGTTTTTTTAAAATGATGGCCATTCTTACTGGAGTTAGGTGTTATCTCAATGTGGTTTTGATTTGCATTTCTCTGATGATTAGTAAGACTGAGCATTTTTCCGTGTGTCTGTTGGCTGCTTGTATGCCTTCTTTTGAGAAGTGTTTATTCATGTCTTTTGTCCACTTTTAAATGAGGCTGTTTGTTTTTTCCTTTTGGCACATTTGAGTTCCTTGTAAATCCTGTATGTTAGGCCTTTATCAGATATGAAATTGGCAAATATTTTTTCCAATTCTGTGGGTTGTCTCACACTCTCTTGATAATTTCGTTTGCTTTGCAGAAGCTTTTCAGTTTGATGAGGACCCACTTGTCTATCTTATCTCTTATGCCATGGGTTTTTGGGGTTTTATCAGGAATTTGTTGCCTATTCCAATTTCTATAATGGTGTCTCCTGCATTTTCTAAGATTTTTAAGGTTTGGGGTTTTACGTTTAGGTCTTTGATCCAGTTGGAGCTCATTTTTGTATATGGTGATAGGTAGGAGTCCTGTTTCATTCTTCTGCACATGGTCAGCCAGTTTTCTTTTCCCAACACCATTTACTGAATAGGTTCTCTTCTCCCCAGTGGTTGTAGTTGGAGACTTTGTCAAAGATAAATTGGTTGAGAAATTGAGGTTTTGCTTCTGGAATTTCTATCCTGTTCCACTGATCTGTATGCCTGTTCTTGTACCAAAATGGGTTGTTTTGATTATTGTAGCCTTATAATAAAGTTTGAAGTCTGGAAGTGTGATACTACCTGCCTTGTTTCTTTTGCTAAAGACTGTTTTGACTATCCGTGGTCATTTATGTTTCCATATGAATTTCTGTATTGTTGTTTCCAGGTCTGAGGAGACTGATGTTGGTAATTTAAAGAGTATTGCATTGAATCTGTAGATTAGTTTGCTCATTTCTAAATGGATTATTTGCTCTTCTATTGATTTGTTTGAGATAGATATATATATATTATATATAAAATATAGTATTTCTTCTCAGATCAATAGTAGGGAATTATTTTCACTCTTTCTGTAGGTTGTCTCTTCACTCTGTTAATTTTTCATTTGCTACGCAGAAGCTTTTAAGCTGGATGTGATCCCATTTGTTCATTTTGCTTTTGTTGCCTGTGCTTTTGAGATCTACCCACAAAAAAATCTTTGCCCAAACCAATGTCCTGAAGCATTTTCCCAATGTTTTCTTGTAGTAGGTAATAGGGTAATAGTGTCAATTCTTAAATTTAAGTCTTTCATCCATTTTAGTTTATTTTCATAGGGAGAAAGATAGGAGTCGAGTTCTTTTTCTACTGATAAGGTTATCCAGTTTTTCAGCACCATTTATTGGGGAGACTGTCCTTTCCCCAATGTATGTTTTTGGCACTGTTGTTGAAAATGAGTTGGTTGTCAATGTATGAACTTATTTTGAGGTTATTATTCTCCTCCATTGGTATATGTGTCTGTTTTTATGCCAGTACCATGGCTTACTTTGGTTACTATTCTTTGTAGTATTTTGAGGTCAGGTAGTGTGAGAACTCCAGTTTTGTTCTTTCTGCTCAGAACTGCTCTGGCTATCCAAGGTCTTTTGTGGTTCTGTATTAATTTTGGCATTTTTTTTTCTATTTCTGTGAAGAGTGTCTTTGGTATTTTTATAACAATTGAATTGAATCTGTAGATAACTTCAGATAGTATAGACATTTTAACAATATTAATTATTCTAATCCATAAGCATGAGACATCATTCCATTTTTTCAGTTTTATAGTTTTCATTGTAGAGGTCTTTCACTTCTAAATTTATTCTCAATATTTTACCTTTGTAGTAGCTTTTGTAAATAGGATTGCCTCTTGATTTCTTTTTCAGAGTGTTAGCTATTAATATACAAAAAATGCTACTGATTTTGTATGTTAATTTTTGTGTACTATGATTTACTGAATTGTTATCCCTTCTAACAAACTTTTTTAATAGTGTCTTTAGATTTGTCTATGTATAAGATAATGTTGTCTGTGAACAAGGGTAATTTGATGTTTTCTTATCTAATTTGAGTGCTTTTTATTTATTTCTCTTGCTAATGTCTCTGGCTAGGACTTCTATTATTTGTTGACTACAAGTGGTGAAAATGAACACACTTGTCTTTTTTTCAGATCTTAGAGGAAAGGCTTTCAGTTTTTCTCCTTTCAGGATGATGTTAGTTGTTGATTTTTCACATATAGTCTTTAGTGTTTTAGAGTATATTTCTTCTATTCATTTTGTTAAGAATTTTTAAGAAACAATTTATTACATTTTCCCCACATATTTATTTCTAAATGCCAAAATGGAGTAATCCTGCCTAATTTTAGTTAATATTTCAATACTCTTAATATCGTCATTTTATAAAAGATTATTTTTCTTTTCACAAAATGTATAATTTGACTTCTTGTTATCTTAGCTTTCATTTTGTAAACATTGTGAGAATAGTTCAATTCCCTGGAGAGAAATTATTCCTCAAGTTTGAAATACAATGCAATTATTAATTGGAAAACAAGACTATATATTCATACCTTATTCTGTATCCAAATTTCCATAAACATAATGATTTTGTAAACTGAGATAATCCTGTAAATTTAACAACAAAAATATTAATTTTCATGTCATTAGAGATAAAGAAATTGAGCTGTTAGAGGGGTGTTGTCTAAATTGACACTGAAGTAGTTATAAGATTGAGTAGGCTATTATTTGTGCCTTTTTCAGATTTTTTTTTTTCTGTCAAAGAGATCTCCCTTCCAGAAAGAAAATACCAATTTTTAGCAAGTGAAGATCATTACCTTCACTCTTACTGTCAGAATCTCTAAATACATAGAATCATAACAGAATTAATGATTCCAAACTCATAGAAAGTTTCATATTTTTTCTAAATAATGAAACTACGGGAAGGTTTTTTTTAAAGTTATGAATCTGTAACCTGAAACTTCAGAAATTTCAAAAACAACTTTCTCTCTGTCATATTGTTCCTAATAGCTTTTACAAATGCTTAAAGTTACAGAAAGCTTTAAAATAAAAAGTCAGAGTAGGATCCTCATGGTAACTGGTTTTCTACTACCTTGTAAAAGCACTGGTAAAACAGCTGTATAGGCCAATAAAATTGTTGTTTAACTAGATAAAAAACTTGTACTTAAGGCAAATGAAATTTGACTAAACATTCTATTATTTCTCTGTATGTATTTTGCATTTACCTCAATCCTGCAAAACAGAGCAATTTATTTAAAATTTTGTTCTGCTACTCTTCATGAAGCATCTAATGTTTGTTTGATACTGCTTTATTTATAAACATACAGTGACTCAAAACTTGTTATAAATATGCAAGTTTTAACATTTTTCAGAGTTTTAAACTATTATAGAAATGTTCATTTACACTGCTACACTGGAAGAAATTATTTCATTTGTAGGTAATGTTCTTATTCATATACATTTTTAAATTATAAATATAGTGTAAATGTCTTTAGGGTAAATACACATTTTATGCATATAAAAATAGATAAGTGCATTATATTTCTTTGTTATTAACTCAGTTTTAATCAAAGAACTCTAAAATTTTC
This sequence comes from Tarsius wallacei, assembly GCA_963574415.1. NCBI lineage: Eukaryota > Metazoa > Chordata > Mammalia > Primates > Tarsiidae > Tarsius > Tarsius wallacei. The sequence continues at coordinate 5,536 of CAUYQG010000934.1, forward strand.
ATAGGGGTTGTCTCTTGAAAGAGCCTTTCAAGTCCTATGATCTTTTGTGTGTGTAATTCACAATTTTTTGTCAGTTTCCAACATATATTATAATATTTGAAAAAATGATGGTCACAATGTAAATCTATTTACTAGTCAGTAAATCCTAAAAGAAGGCAAATATTGACATTTTGATTCATATGCATGTTGACAGATATTACTGAAGCATACATATTTATTGCAAAAAAAATTTTTAATAACTGATTTATATTATTATTTTTATATATGTACCAATATATTAATTATGCTCATGTATATTAATTATAGACAAATATAAATTCTGCCATTTATTTTTTAATCAAATAAAAAATTAAATGTATAATTTTAATATTCCTTAAATTGAGGTAGAAATATTTATATGCATGCCTAAATGTACTCACTTTTTTGCATCAAACTCAGTAAATGAATGTGCAAGCACAGAGCAACAACAAAAAGGAATGATCTATGATACAAAAAAACACATGAAGTTCTATAAGAAAGAGCTTAACTGTGGTTAAATATTAACACACAGCACTTTGCAATGTCTGGCATAAATTTATCAAAAACTGTAGTTAACATGTAATTTAAAATAATTAAAATGAAAGTGTAACTATTTTGAGTGTCTAATTCCTCTTTAATGCTATCATGCAATCCCCAAGAGAGAGTTCATTAAATTAAATGTTACCTATAAATATGTTGTGGTCATTATTGTGCTAACAATGTAGAAGAATTGAACTGATCACATTCACTTCAGTGTTCTCTGATCATGATATATGATATAGTGATATAGCTTTTATAGTAACAAGATAAATCATCAGGTTGCTTTAGAGTAACCCAATAGAACTTGGAAATCAAACTATTTAAAAAATTTTAAAGATACTGACTATTTACTGATATTGACATTATATGTGCTTGGAGAAAGACTCTAAATGTAAATCAAATATAAACTTCAGTCTCAACAATAAACTTGTAAAAATGAGATATAAAGTATGTACACAAATGGCCAATTGATGCAATTAATACTGGCCAATTAAGAGAGTACATGAATCTACCTACTCAACAAAAAACTGAAGCATAACAAAAGAAATTTTCTTGTCTGTCTTTTTTGAGGGTACATTCTTATTATAAAGTTGAGTTGGGGAGGGGATGAGGCAAATTTTGTAGGGTCCATAGAACAAAGCAGAATAGTTGATAATTCTTTACACTCCTTGGACTTTCCCATTTTTTTAATTCATATTGACCTTCAAGAGTATGCTATAGATAGATTTTCCCCCCAAAATTTGAAGACAAACTATACCATAAATTATACATGAGAAGAGACTTATAGGAAAGAAGCATATATTTATTTTTTAAGGCTAGAGTTAGTGATTCTAAAGTCATATTTTTAAATGTATTTTCTCCGACAGCAAGCTCAACAAGGGAAAACACTTGTTGACCCAGCTCTTAAAAATATTTTTTTAAAAAAAGCATGTGGGGAGGAAGTGAAACACACACGTTTTTGGGGTAAGTGGGAGAAATAGATTTATTAGTCTGAAACTAGCTGTATGTAGTCTCTTGCTTTTCACCTTTTCCCTTGTCAAAATTAGCACATTACTGCCTTCCACTGTTGAAATTGGTCTTAACCTCCCAGGCCCAAAGGCAGCTGTGCTTCTGACTGTACTTCCAGTCTTTGCTTGCAAGATGTATTAGAGAAACTGCTAGGTCAAAATTCCCTTTCCTTGCCTGACCGAGCTCCTAATTTATTTTCTCCACTAGGTCATAAATGCTTTCCTAATTACTGGAGTTTAAAACGTTTAAAACTAATAATTCATTGTTTTTTAATTGACCTTTTTCTTCACCTTCTAGATTTATCTTATCTTTTCCAGAAAGTGTTAACTGTATAAGTGTTAACCTTGGTCTTACAAGCTTTTATTCCAAATCCTTATTTGTTCCTAAATTCCAATACTCCCATGTTTTGTTTTGTTTTGTTTTCCTGGCTCAATACTCTCTGAGTGACAGCCTACATTGGACCCTTGTTGCCCTGCATGCCCCAGTATGCTATTGTTTAATAATCTGGAAGTTAGGGGAAACTGTTTTTATATTTTCTTTTTTTTAATAATCAATATTTTTTATTATGATATTGTGGGGTACAGTTAAGGGTTGGGTATATAAATGTGCTTCGTTCAGGCTATTTTCTAATTGATTGTTTCACTCTATGTACTGCGAAATCTACCTGGAAATATATAGCCTGCTTTAAAAATATTTATGCTAAGGAGAAGCACATAAATAATTTGACATTTATGTTTTCTATGTTTACTTGATAATTTTTATAGCCTCAGTAATACAAGCCCAGCTAATAATCTATGCTTTGGCTTTTTGTGAGCATGCTTCATTAGGGAGTTTCATAACTCCATTAATAAATCAAAATAAAAGTTAATCAAAGATACAAATGCTGTGGGCACCCATCTGCTTGGACTTAACTATCTACAATTTTAATGTGTAATTTTTTTGTATGCTGAATATCAATATTTCCTTGTGGTTGGGATGTCCATATGTGTGTATGAGTGTGGAATTAAGACCTTTTCAACTCCAAAGTGAAAGAAAAAAGCTAATGCTGACTACACTAGAAGGGAACATTTGCAAAGCAGTGTGAAAATAATATATATTCACACATTTTTAAAAAATAAACGTCACAAAAATATTTCTAAAACTACCTTTTGGTTTTCTGTGTCTTACACAAATAAGAAAAATATAAACTTGTGGTTTGAGGCTATGTCTGTGTGTATTAGCTCTGTGAGTCTGTGAAAAGCAGAGAACAGTAAAATCTGAAGGCCAGAAAAGATGACTTACTTAAAGTCAAAACAATAAAGGTCACACTATTTCCTTAGAGAAAATAAATCTTCTAGTGTCTACATACACATATATCCAAAATCACCAGCAAAACAAAAGTTAAAATAATCATTTAGGAAATTATCATTTATGTATTTTTGTTCTTTCTTTCTAATTTTCAAAATGATTCCATGACTATTCAAAACAGAGATCATATGTAGCCAGATGTCATCCATTGATAAGGAAGTTCAGAATATAACACAGTTTTTATACTTGTTGGGATAATTATCATACCCTTAAAGCAGTACAGCAAAGACATTAGACATTTTTTTTTTCTTGGTGGGAAAATAATGATACAATGAATAATTCATATGTTCATTTTAACCATTGCTAAATCATTGGCCTGAGAGCCAAATGATTCCATTTGGGAATCTTTTTCTCCTGAGTCTATAGCATGGGGTCGATTTTAGCAAAATATATTTAATACTATTCATTAGTATAAGGAGTGATAGTAAAAGCACAGCATTTCAAGAAAAACTATATTAAAAATGCATTCTAGAGAAGAATCAAAAGTGATATCATTTTTAAATTGTAAATTTTACTAAATCACTAGCTGAATTTGTCCTCTGGCAAGAGTCTCAGAATTTCTTTTGGATTTTAACTCATCACCTAGTCATATCCACTTACAAGAAAATAATATACTCACCTTCCCTCTTTTCTTTGTTTCACTCAGAAATACCAATCTCCTTCCTGCCTCAGAATCTTTGTCCTTTTTGTGGCTGCACCTCTCCATCATTCTGTCTCAGCTCAAATGTCACCTCCTCCTCAGAGTTCCTCCCTGAGTAGCTAAGATGGCACACTTATTCCCAGACTATTCTAACTGAAATAGAAAGCCCTCCATTGCTACTTATCACTATGATTTATTTTCTACTTAGAACTTAGTACTATCGAAGACTACATATTCATATCCTTATTTATTGTCTGTCTCCCTCTAAAGAAATGTGAACAGTTGAAAGAAAGGTGTGTATCTATCTTGTTCACTAGAGCATAAGGGCATATCACATCATTCTGTAAACCCATAAAATTGATCTTTACTTTCCCCTTGAAGATTTTGCACTGTGTAAAATGTAAATAATACGCGAAGGCAGAAAAACGTATATACCAGTGTTCTCAATGAACCTCTTTATCTCTCCCTGATGAATGAACACATTGTATGAATGTTCATAATATTGATTTTAACGTGCACAGGTCAATGTTGATAAACTAGTGATTTTGAAGAGATTATAATTGCCTACAATAAAGATGAATGTTATAAAGGCTTAGACTTGACCCACAAGGCCTATTTGGTACTAATAATGCTGCTTTATTTCATAGTCTATGCAGACATAGGGCCAAAGTTGGGGAAAAGATTATAACAGAAATTCAAGATCAGTTATTGTTCACAATAACTTTTTTACAAGAAAAAGAAGGATATAATTTGATTTACTAATTAAAAACTTCAAAGCAACAAACATTTCTGCATGTTTGTTAATATATCAACTCTTTTGGCACTGCACTTTTTTCTGTTCAATATATTTCCACATTCTATACTTCATATAATCCAAAAAACAACTTTCTGAAGTAGGTAAAATGGCTCTTTTGTTTTTTAAGGAAAACAAATATAATCAAAGACTAAGACTACTGAATAGAGAGAAGTACAATGGAACTCAGGTCTCTTAGTACTAATGAGGATAGAGAACTCGAACATTAGCAATATAAACAACTCTTGGCTTTTCTCGTCACATCTACCTTAAGTTTTCTGTCCACTCTCAAAACAATGTTTGGCTAATTGAGTAGTAGCCAACATGTGCATGTTAAATAAATCCTTGAATGTGCATATATTCTTCACAAAACTTCACTGAGGTATTATGGCTTATCCAACTGTGAAATAATTGTTTTTTTAGTTTTGTAGCTTGTTATATTTTAATAAAATATTTTTCTTCACCTACTTATACCCTGCTCCCACCTTCTTTGAAATTCTTAAGAATCCTGTGTTTTACAGATTTATCTTTTTAAATCTCTTTGCTTAAATATGTATCTTATTTAGTTACTTTTCTCCTTCTTAAATTTACTAATAATATCACCCTCTACAACAAAAGTAATATCATCTACTCTGAATTCACAATTGTTTGACATTCATTCATTTTACATGTCATTCATCTATTAATTCCACATAATTATGTATGTATAAATTTTGAAGGCCTGTTATTATATGTATTGAATGACTGTGTAAGATTATAGCATAAACCAATAATCAAGTGACCAAGAATAATGTTAATTAGGGATAAAAGTAACATCTTAGAAAAGCCTAATTAGTTAAAATATTCAACAATATAAAGACACATGGCTTTATTCCCAAGTATTTACTTCTAGAAAGAAGCATTCTACTTGGAAAAGTTTCACGAGACTTTGGTAAATCGTGATATTTGATATCAGTCAGAAAATAAAATGATATCTTAAGGTTTTGCTATTTCTAACATATTATTGTTCCACCACACCAAGGTAAGAAATGTTGCAGCAAGTGGTTATTTTGTTTTTGAGCATAATAATTAATGACTTTTTCTACCATCAAAATTTTTAAACCCATTAATTTTTATCTAAAACCCTCCTTATTTTGACTGTCATGTTTTCCTTCAAATTAATTGTATAAATTTTCTTTTAACCACATTTCATTATGAACCTGAATCAATGTATCTTTCCTGTCACATTTATTTGAGCTCAGCCTCCTCTTCCATTACCCAGATAACAAATTGACAAAGAGAAAAGCTTTAATTCTATTTTTTTCTTGGTGGGAAAATAATGATACAATGAATAATTCATATGTTCATTTCAGTCATCAGTAAATCATTGGCCTGAGAGCTCTATTTGGAAATCTTTCTTACCTGAGTCTATAGCATGTGTAGATTTTAGCAACATACATTTAGTATTATTCAAGAAAAAGACATTAAGTATAAATCCGTTTTCATTTTTAAAAAGCATATGCATTGTATTTCAGTAGGAAAAGTGTATTAAGATTTCAGATCATATCTCCATATTTTTTGAAAAGTGTTTTCAGGCTCCTAGGAGTTAAGAAAAAGAAATATTAAGTTAGGGCCAGTCTCCACTGTCCTACTAACTTTTAACTACTTTTTCTAAACCTGCAGTCTGAAGTATAATGCATGTCAGTTATCTCTTTCCCAGTTCAGATGATTTAGCTGATATTCTTGGAACACAGATTTAAGTATTTTAAGTAGTCTTTACATCTCTCCTATATTCAGCTTTTAGAGACTTGTCCGCTTTCTGCTTCTTGCATAATTCATTTAGTTTCTCAGTCTCTGAGCTCTCAGTGAGAAATGAAAGTCTGAACAAATGTGCTTTTTTCCTTCTCTGTCATAATACTTCTAAAATGATAGTAAAAAAGCAAACAAACAAAAAAAGGATAAGCCTCTAATTAAGAAGAGTATCATCAGTAAAAGGGAAACAAATTTCTGAAGGGCAGCATTTTTTTTTAATTTAAAGAAAGGATAATAGTTACTAGAATAGTAACTATTCTGAGAAAAACCTAGCTTTGCATTTGTGAGGCATAGGCTATAATCCATAGGTACAAGTTGACCTAGCAGAAACCTAAAAAGCCTCAGGATCAGCTCTACACATGATTTTGGTTCTCAGGAATTCTTGCCAAGTGCCAAAGGCAGAGGAGCGAGACCTGAAGAGGCATTGCATGGAAAAGTTGGCCTCAGTTCCATTCCTCTCTTCACTTCTCTTTCTCAGCAGTGTCACACTGGCAGGCTGACCCCCTCCTGGAGGGGCCAACTGGAAAGGCAGTCTGGTTTGTTTGCATAAACCACATTGCTTTTTTTTTTTTTTTTTTACTGAATGATTACTCCCAAACGAAAACTGCAAAATAAACTTCTCATATAAAATCAATCATAAATTAAGAACTCCTAAGAGCTGAATGTATCCGTAGTTTAACCCAGCAGTTGAACAAGTCCAAATTATGTATACCTTTGGAGAACTATTTCCATTTCTAATCTCCTAATTCTCTTCTTGGGATGTTCCCTTGATTTACTGCTCACTGGGATACATTTGCTCATTAATTTACACTCTGTCAGTTTATCAAAGCTGAATTTTCCAAGTAATGCATCTATTGCCTAAATATATTCCATACATCTACATTACAGAAACAATACATCTTTATATTTAAAATATCTGAATAGCTCTATAATACAATATGCTTTTAATAACAGTACAATCTAGAGGAAATAAATCAAACAAGGCTGCATAGGTGCTATCATTTGCACATTTCACAAAGCAATCATCTACAATAGCTGATATACTCATTAATCCAGAAAGTCAGCATTCTTGCAGAAAAAGGTACTACCAGAGGCTACATAATGTTTGCTTTCCAGATAGACAAGATACCTTACCCTGGACGTCTCTGTTTACCCAGAGAACTAAACTCAGGATGCAAAATATTCAAGCAGTTAAATGATTTTCTCAGTTGTAAAATAAGGTGGAAGAGAGAGATTCTTTTGAAAGAATGTGAATATTTTCCAAGCAGAGACCTAGAATTTGGGAACCATCTTCCCAGAGTATAGTTCCCCAAATAACCACATTGAAGCGAAAGTCAATTGAGCGGTAGGGCACAGAACTCTCAAGCAGATTTTTCAAATAAGCAGAAGAGAATCTGAGGAGAAAACTTTTGGAAACATTCTTGGAGAAATTTTTAAAGTTATTCAAGCTGTAAAACATGAGTAACATGTTAATGTAAAGAAAACATGAAAGTTTTCTCCTGAAAATTTGAATATGAAATAAATATCTCCTTAGAAGGAATGGAAACTAATCACAACAAATAAAGAGAAATATAAAAGAAATAAATATAAAATTTAAATGATCTAACCATGTGGTCCAATGTCAGAGCCACTAATCATCACATATGGAAATAATGGAAAATATCAAAACAATAATATCTGAGAATCACTATAGTTAAAGTTCAGCTGTGATCTTGGCTTATGTCTCTAAGTTGCAGTTTGCATCTTCATTCTCTTTTGCTTTTCTTAATATAACATGACTGATATGTGTATTCTCCAATCTATGATTTAACTTATTTTATTTTTTTATTTTAATTTTTTATTTTTTTGAGTTGGAGTCTCACTCTGTCGCCCAGACTGGAGTGCAGTGGCCACTCCTAGCCACTGCAGCCTCGACCTGCTGGGCTCCGGCGATCCTTCCGCCTAAGCCTTCCAAGTAGCTGGAACTACAGGCGCATGCTACCACGCCCGGCTAATTTTTTATTTAATGTAGAGATGAGGTCTCGCCAAGTTGCCCAGGTGGTTCTCGAACCCACGGACTCAGGCAATCCACTCGCCTCGGCCTCCCAAAGCGCGGGATTACAGGCTGAGCCACCGATATTAACGAAATAGACAGTTATTTTATATTAACTAAATTATTAAATACTTTATTCTGAAAATTATATATATACACATATTCTATATGCATGTACATATGTATTTTCATATATGTATGCATAAATATTTAAATGTATGTGCTATACACAAGTATATGTTTTGTATACACCCTTCTTATAGTTCCCTTCATACACCTTTTTTAACAATAAAATATTTTTATAAATTGATGAAATCAAGACATTTACAACAATTATTTTGCAATGCACAGTCTTGAGACTCTTGTTAAAGGCAAATGTTTAAAGTAGATTAGATGGTAGATGCCAATGTTGCGTTTTCTGGCTATCTTTTTTTTTTTTAATTTGTATTTTTTTAATTTTAAAAATGGTATTTGCTTATATTTTATTTGAACAAACTTCAGATTTATAGAATAGTTTCAAAAAGAGAAAATGAACAATGCCTATATTCTATCCTCAAATGTTAACATTTATTATATTTGCTTTAGCCTTCTCGTTCTCTTTTTCTCTCCTATTTCATTTATTGTATAAAGTAGAAATCCCTGAGTCTGCACTGAAGTGAATGAATGAATGAATGGATGGAGGAGTAGGGAAAGTTCTTTCTTATATGTAGTATAATACTAACTGACAAAAGTAGAATGAGTGAGGGAATTAGAAAAACGCCATTTGCCAACCAGCATAACAATAGTTGGTTTCAACAGAGTGGATCAAATTTTGAGAAATAAAAGGAGATTTACACAGTATCAAAGTTTATCCCCTTAAGGTACTTTTTATTGCAAAGGGTAAAAAGTGACGTTACAATAGAGATATATGGTGCTATCACCTTAACCAATGATCAGTGTTATGCCAAGGGGTTATGCCAAGGGGCATTCTAATTATGAGGAATCTAATTATGAGGAAACACTGGGAAGGCCCAAATTGAGAAATATTCTCCAAAAATACATGGCCTGTGCTATTCAAAAATATCAGTATCATAAAATCCAAAAAGAAAAAAGACACAAGAACTGTTCCAGATTAAAGAGACATGACATCTGAATATAGCACATGACTTTGGGTTTTCTTTTGCTTTAAAGAATATTATTAGGACAATTGACAAAAATCTCAATAAGATCTCAGATTGATGATATTGTTTCAGTGTTCATCTCGTGATTTTGATTATTTCCAGTGGTTATAGAAGAAAATTTCTTGTTTTTTGGAAAGATGCTCTGGAGTTTTTATGAATGAATTATTCTCTAGATTGTTCTGCTATCTTTTGAATTTGAAGACTTTTCCTTCACTTCCTCTTGTGATCTGTTAATTTTTGACGTTCTTGGTTCTCATATCCTCCAGAAAATGGCCATTACTGCGAAAAGTTTTCTATATATAATAAAACATGTGTATATATGTATGACTATAAGTCCATGTTTATATGTTTAACTTAAAACAGTAATTTTTAAAACTTTATGCTATCAAAGTAGATGCCAAGCTTTATTAAATATTAGTTCATTTTTATGATCCTATAGAAATATAAAAAGAGGAGAGGATTAAAAAAAAGACTACAACAAGACCATTATACAAATTAATACCCCCAAAAGTCATCATTTTAGACCACTTTCCTCACATATTTGCATGCAGAAATCATTTTCTATAATACAGTGATAGAATACACATGCTTTCCACCTTAATGACAAATGCCTTTTTATATACATATTGACCATTTTTATACCTTCTTTAGAGAAATGGCTATTTAGGTACCTTCCCCATTTCTTAACCAGTTTTTTGTTTGTTTGTTTGCTTATTTTGTTAGTGAGTTTAGAAGTTTCTTATATATTTTTTAGATTAATGCTTTCTTAGATATTTGATTTGTAAATTTCTTCTCACATTCCATAGGTTTCTTTTTTGTTTTATTTTAGCTATGCCGAATCTTTTAAGTTTAATGTAGTGTCACTGACTATATTTGCTTGTTTCTTGTGTTGGTGTTATAACCATGATAAAGCCTATGTCAAGTTGATTTCCCCCTATGTTTTCTTCTAGGAGTTTAATGGTCTCAGGTCTTATGTTTAAGTCTTGAATCAATCTTTAGTTTACTTTTCTATATAGTTTAAGATGAATCCAGTTTCATTCTTTTACATATGGATAGCCATTGTTCCCAAATCATTTACTAAAAGGACTATCCTTTTTCCATTATGCGTTCTTGGCACCCTTGTAGACGATCACTTGACCACATATGCATGGCTTTACTTTTTGGCTGTCTTTTTTGTTCCTTTGTTCTACTTGTCCACTTTTATACCAGTATCATACTGCTTTTATTACTGCAGCTTTATAATATAGTTTGAAATCAGAAGTTGTAATGCCTCCAGCTTTGTTCTTCTTGCTCAAAATTGCTTTTGCTATTTATGAACTTTTGTGGTTTCATATGAATTGTAGTTTATTTTTTTCTGTAAAAATGCCTTTGGGATTTTGATAAGAATGCCAATGAATCAGTATATTACTTTGGGTAGTATGGGAATTTTAATATATTAATTCTTCCAGTCCACAAATACAGATATCTTTCCATTATTTGAACCTGTATTAATACAGTGTGGGGTTTTGTACTGGACACTTGGTGTGCTTTTACATTCTGAAGGTTTATGATCTCTAATTCTAATACAGTTGATTCTCCATATTCATGGATTCATATTTACAAATTCATCTACTCACTAAAATGCATTTGTAACTCCCAAATCAACACTTGTGGCACTTTAGAGATCATTCACAGGCCTGCATAAAGCAGCAATAACTTGTGTTGGAGGGTAGGTACATTTCCAGCTGAACAAAACAATGCTCTGCCTTCTTGTTTCATCTTTTATACTGTAAGCAACTGTCTTTAATGCAGTATGTTTAGTGTCATGTTTTTCACATTTTTTGTGTCTTTTGTTGGTGATTTAACTTTTTTAAATGGGTCCAAAGTGTAGTGCTCAAGTGCCGTCTAGCATTACTTGTAAGGAAACTGTAATATGACTTATAGGGAAAGTATTCATGTTATATAAGCTTCATTTTAGCATGAATTACAGTGTTGTTGGCCATGAGTTAAATGTGAATGAATCAACAATATGATAGATCCAGAAAAGGGGAGAAAATTTACAATCTGTATATGAGACTTCTTTGAAAAGTATTAAGATAACATCTTGGTACATAATAAAGCTACAAAAAGATTAAAAACGGGCTAGATATGTGGATTCATGAGGCGATGACTCATTTTTTAAAAGGCTATTGGATATCCTTATTGTGAGACTGAAAGCCAAAGAAATTTATGATCACATTGCCCAGTTTCAAAAAAAACTACTGGCAGCTAGTTCTGGCTTGCACGTTTCAAAAGTGTTACAGTATAAAAAATGTTAAACTTGTGGGTAAGGCAGAATCTGCAAGTCAGGAGACTGTGGAAAAAATCTTTAAAAATGCTGCTAAGTGTTATTTAGGAAAACTCTTTTGTGGAAGAGCATGTTTTCAACAATGAAGATACTGGTTTGTTTTATAAGGAAGGATCTTGATGGCAAATGAAACTATATAATGTAAATATCATTTCAATTCATTAAAACATGACCAGAGATTTGCAAGAATATAACTCTGTATTTGTCCCAAGAGCAATAGGTTGGTATTTAGTAACTCACTGCTTATGGTAACTTTCTGAACATATCTTAGCAAGTAATGAGGATCCACTGTTTGTGTAGCAGAAATTTCAGCTAACATTGAACTTTGCAGTTCCCCTTCCAAGCTAACCAAGATATAAGATAATCTCATGTTAATGCCATTAATTTACAAAACTGCAACAAAAAAGAGTATTTAAGATGAATAGGATATTTCCACCAAATTTTGAAAAAGTCTGTCAGTATACAACTGGTTGAGCCGAAGACAAAGGAAGAGATCTAATGGAGAAGGACAGAACTTGTCTATCAGTGAAAATGTAGAAAGTTCGTGATGCGGACAACTTCAGGGACATTGTCTACTAGTGATTAATATCAATAAACCAAGTGTTCATGAATCTAAAATCTACTGATTAGAATCAAGACATAGAAGAATTGATGATTTGGAAACTACTGATTGTCCTTATTAATTTTGTGTACTGCCTTGTTTCCTTTCATAGAGCAGCCCATGGCAATGAATATTTCTCCCACATCTTTCAGGAGAAACAATTTGAGTCTATTGCTAGGGAGCAAGATGGGTGTCAACAGAGGATTTGAAGAAATTTAGCCTAGCTAAAGGAATCTTTGGAGGTACATAAGTGGCAACCTAAAGTGTTATGTGACATGCCCAAAATGTGTATAATAAATTTACTTTTATTTCTTAAGAAGATAGAACTAGAAGATATGGTTGAAAAGTTAAAAAGAGGAGATTTCAGCTAACTATTGGGAGTAACATTTAAACACATATATTTATTCAACAATAAAATTGACTACTTTTAGGCATTCTGTTTTTCCCTTTACTGCCATAATTAATCAGAAATAAGAGTGTTGCTTTTTCAGTGAGGGTATGCAAGGAATTTTACTTTGGATAGAAAGATGTATCAAATGATATTCAAGTTCTCCAATACTGAGTATATTATTCTCATTATGAAAAAGTATTAACATAAGGCGATAAATAATACCTAAATAATGAGCAATGGAATGAATAGAAAAATTGTCAGTTAGGTAAATATGACCTTTAATAAAACCTACTTGCTTTACATAAGTAATTTGCCAGGGGATTTTGCTACATTATTTGGAATAAACTAACAATCCCTCTTTTAAATATGATTCAGTAGAGAATTATAAAACAGAAAGAATTGGAAAGGTGTATAGCAACAGTAACCACAGGGATAATTGGGAGAAAGAAAGGATGGATGCACAGGATTAATTAAATTACAAATGCAAATACCTCAGGGGGAACTAAACACAGGCAACAGAACAAATAGTCATTCATCAATAATTGCATTTAATTAGTCATCTAGAAGTTTAAGAGATTGGCCCTCTGCAGTCAAACAGAACTGAATTTAAAGGCTGGTACTATCACTTCTAACTTTGTGTTTTTATTCCTAAGAGTAAGAACATTTCTAAGCCTTGGTTTTCACATTTGTAAAAACAAGTAAATAAGTAATAATAATTCATTGAATTGCATAAAGATCATACTGGATAACGGATGTATAGGCCTTAGTACAGATCTAAGCACAGTGCCAAAATTTCAGCAACAACAGCAGCACCATCAATAATATTGTCATTACCATATCTGGCTGGAGACACCTGGAATTATCTTATTGAAATAATAGCATAAAAGTAGGGTTTTTTTATGTTAAAGATGTGGGGTACAATTCAGGATTAGGTATATAAGTGGTCATTGTACAGGTAAAAGTAGGGTCTTAAAGAAGAGCTGAGCACTAGGTTAAAAATGGTGAGCAGAAATTTGTCACAATGACTGACATAACCACAGGGAAAAACAAAATTTAAAGTATATAATACAAGGCATCATTTGATTGCTAATCTGATAACTGACTCTATAAAGGCAGTTTTAATGAAACTCTACATTTCCCATTACTCAGCAGAAAAAAAAACCTAAAAATTTGGTATAATTACTGACTTTGTTATTTTTTTTACTTTTTTAAAGGTGTGGGGTACATTTTAGAATTATACTATATTTGAGCAAGTCTTATCTGTTCACCTTCAAATTGACTACGCATCGCCACCACCATGACTGTCACCATCCATGATACAGAAATTATTATCCATCAATTTATGTGATTATTGAAATACCCTATACTAAGAAAACTTATGCAAAACTTTTAAATAAAAGGAGAGCACAATATGCCCTTTCAATATCATACAGAAGCATTGCTTAACAAGACCAATCAAGGAATATTTTATTTTGACCAAAATAGTATCAATATTTCTCTCAGCTTTACTAGACAGACTTATTCCTGACTTCTCTTTTCTTAGAGCATTTATTTTACAAAAGTTGTAGTTGTGAATTATTTCTTTGTCCTTTTGATGTATGTGTACATTTTTAAAGAGGATTCTTGACAGTTTTGTGGTCTTTCTCAAGAACCAGAAAGCCATTTCTTTAAAATATAACCATCTAGTAAGATAGAGATCTTATCTTCCAGTTTGTGGGAGGGCACATGATTTTTTAACTTTGCTAGATTATATTAGAGTTCGGACATTGTAAAGATATATATTAACTTGAATATTTCTGGCAAGTGGAAAAAAATACCTAAAAAGCTATAGGTTTAAAAAAATATCTTAGTACATTTTAAGAAATCATGTTCAAATCTAAAGGTTATTTCTGATTTAAAAAAAACAAACTCTCACAGAATGAAATAGCAAATAATTTCCTAGGCCAGATAAAGGTCATGTATAAAAACCTTACAAATAAAATTATACTTTAGGATGCAAGACTAAGTTTTTTTTTCCCTTAATATCAGAAACAAGACATGGATTTTCATTCTTGCAACTCTTATGTATCATCCTGAAAGTTCTAGCCAGTGTGATAGGACAAGAAAAAAAAAAGACACAACAACTAGAAAGAAAGATATAAAGTTGTCTTTATTTGGAGTCGACACAATTGCCTTTGTAGAAAACTCTATGGCATTTATGAATTAACTATTGGAAATAATAAGTGAGTTTAGCAAAGTTACAGTATCCAAGATCTATATTCTAATAATAATATTTCTATTTACTAGTGTCAGAAAAGTGAAAGTTGAAATTTAAAAAGACCATTTACAATGGCTTCAAAATTATTAAGTATTTAAGAAGAGACCTTCCACAAGATAATCAAGACCTATACTCCAAAAACTCCAAAACTTTGCCAGAAGAATTTTAAATAATTTAAATAAATTGAAATAATACCACGTTTATGAGAAGAAAAAACTCAATATTGTCAATTCTCCCCAATTGATTTGTAGTTTCAATGCAATTTCAAGCAATAGCCAGAAAGCATTGTTTTTGTAGAAGTTGACAAAATTATTCTAAATTTCTAACAGAAATCCTAGGGGCCTAGAATACTATCACAATTTTGAAAAAAAAAAATGCAGATTCTTGTTGTTTTAGCTCTTGGTGCTTTTCTCCTTGGTCTCCTTGATCCTTTCCTTTATCTCTTCTTCTTAGTCTTCTTTTTCTGGAATTCCAGTGTGACAGATGTTAGACCTCCCTGGATATATCTTGTATCTTCTTACATGCATCCAATCTCTTTAATCTCTCACGCTCTCATAAATTATTTTTCTTCGAAATTTTCTAGCATCAACATACAGAGAGAGCTAAGAAAATTGAAATGAATACAGAATGGCATATAATCTTTTAATTCCTGAGAGTCAAACTACAAAGAACAGAAAACAGAAAACTTAAGATGGTGAAAAAGATGATGAAATTTAAGAGTGAATAGCTGGGTTCAGTGGCTCAGCCTGTAATCCTGCGCCTTGGGAGGCTGAGGTGAGTGGATTGCCTGAGCCCGCAGGTTCGAGACCCACCTGGGAAACTTGGCAAGACCTCATCTCTACAATAAATCAAAAAATTAGCTGGGCATGGTAGTGCACGCTTGTAGTTCCAGCTACTTGGAAGGCTGAGGCGGAAGGATCACCGGAGCCCCTCAGGTCAAGGCTGCAGTCGCCGGGAGTGGCCACTGCACTCCAGTCTGGGCAATGGAGTGAGATTCCAACTCAAAAAAAAAAAAAAAGAGTGAATATTCAAATTTTTCAAAACCATAAAACTAGCCACCATGAAGGGCACAAGAAAAAAAACAACCTAATTATATTGTACAGAGTTATAGAGGTAATAAAAATAAAGCAAGAATAGCAATGTAACTATCAAAAATAGGGGAACTAGATGAGAAGAACATAAGAGAGACAGATATTCATCTCTCACAGCAAGAATCCATAGAAAATTACAAGCATTCATTGATCAAGAAATACATGTAAAAGGATATTATGAAGCATTATAATAGTAGTCACAACAACTACAAAAATAAACTATTTAAAGTTTTATATGTTTTATGTATGTCTTGGTTGTGGACATAAGTATTAGGTTTTTTAGATATGCATTTCTGTGTTATAGTTTTATTACTATGTGAATATACAGTTTCAATTTTAAGATTGAATTAAAATACTGGATTTTGTAATTAAACAGACTATTGTATGCACATAAATAAAATAAAATATATGGCTTTCAAAAATATAGAGTGTTCTGATAAAAAACTATAATTCATATAAAAAAGAAAAAATACAATTCAATAAAACAGCACTATTTTAGAAATAAATAATAAGGAATAATTAGAAATGCAGAGAAATATGTATACAATAATGTTTGCTGCAATTTTTATAAGAAATACTAGAAAACTAAATGTCCAATGATGAGGAAATTGTTTACAATATTGTGAAATGCTATGCAGATCTTTAAAATCATGTTTCTAAAAAATTCCAAATTACATGATTAAAAAATGGCTATATGGTAGCAGATTAAAAAAACCACTATCAAAGTTTATATAAATAAATAACACTAAATGACAAAGGAGAACTACTTACATATGTAAGACTGAGTACAGTCTTGTAAGAAATACTTAAATATGTAAGACTGAATACAGTCTTGTAAGCAGTTATCCTTGGGTTATAAAAATACATGTGAGCCGGGCTTGGTGGCTCAGCCTGTAATCCCGCGCCTTGGGAGGCTGAGGTGAGTGGATTGCCTGAGCCCGCGGGTTCGAGACCCGCCTGGGCAACTTGGCGAGACCTCATCTCTGCAATAAATTAAAAATCAGCCGGGCGTGGCAGCGTGCGCCTGTAGTTCCGGCTACTTGGAAGGCTGAGGCGGAAGGATCGCCGGAGCTCAGCAGGTCGAGGCTGCGGTGGCCAGGAATGGCCACTGCACTCCAGTCTGGGCAACGGAGTGAGACGCCAACTCAAAAAAAAAAAAAAAAAAAAATACATGTGATATTCACTTTAACAATTATAGCTGTCTATAGTTTTACTTTTGTATGATAACAAAGTAAACATTTTTTAAAATACAGTAACTGATCCCTAGAGCTCAGAATGCTGCCACAAATCAGTTAAAATTTCTCACCAACTCGCAAAGATGCTATTGATTTCCTGCCAACTGCTTAACTCAATTTTATATTGCTGGGTGCTTTATGTCAATGCTTTATTCAGAAGACATTGGTTAATTTTCTCAGTGAACCCTGTGCCCTCCATGTTTCTGAAGTTCTAAATTGCAAAAGAGCTTGTGAATTAGACAAGAGTTAGTTTTCTGATCCCTTGACATTATGATGCAGACTTTGAATTGGAGTCAGAAGAAGCTATGAAGCGTGGGAAATCATGACCCTTTTATAATATAGAAATTAAATTTTTATTTTCCCAGAAAGTTGAGTTGAGACGAGTTCAAGATTTTTTAGGCAGGAAGTAACTTGTATTTTTATGTCCATAAAGCTATTTCTTAATCAATGAAAATGAGATATTTGTTCAGAAAATTCAAATGACAGGTATATATAATAAAAACTTTCCATAGTCTGAATATTTCAGGTGGACTTTTGTTTGGGCTAAAATTCTCTTTTGTGGATCAGTACTTTATAGACTGCAATGAAAGATCATCAGTCTAGTTCTATTTTATTTTGCTTTTACATTTACACATACAGCAGATTGATGCTTTTGAAAATATAATAAAGATAAATTACTAGAAAAAATAGTCATGGTTACATGTTTATATCATGGTGATGTTAATTTCAATAAAAATTTATAAATGTTTATTCTCATATTTAAACTTATCTTGTGGACCAGTAACAGTTCACAGATCATCACAGTCTATGACGAGTCTTCCAGTAGCACTGTTCACAAAAATTATAGATGTTCTCTCTTGAAATATGAATATAAATTCTGTCGTTCAGTTATTTAATGAGCTTTTTAAAATAAATTTAAATATTGTATGCATTAAAAAACAATCCATTTTTACTTGATACTAATTTCTATTTTCAAAAAGTCTTCCATGAATGTATTCACTTGAGTTTAAACTGTTACCAGCTGTAGATTAAAAAATAAATAACGCAAATTCAGATAAATACCTTCTATGGATAAATAAAGATGCTCCTTGTCTTATAATAGGGTTATGTCCTGATAAACTCATTTAAGTTGAACATAGTATCAAGTTAAAAATACATTTAATATATATCTAGGCTACTTTAAGGTAGCCTATCTTAAATGTGCTCAGAACATGTATATTATTAGCCTAGAGTTGGACAAAATCATCTAACATAAAGTCTATTTTATAATAAAGTGTTGACTATCTCATGTATTTATTGAATATTTTACTTAAAGTAAAAAACAAAATGGTTTTATGCGTACTGAATGTGTATCACTTTTGCACCATTATGAAGTCAAAAAATCTTAAATTGGACCATCATAAATTAGAGACTGACAGTAGTAAAAAAAAATTGTGTTCTCTGTAGTGACTGTACAAGATAAAAAATTAAATAAGTAATAATGTTCTTTCATGATCCATTGAGTCATCACTTAAGGTAATAAAAACAAATAACTTTTTCAGATTTTCATGTTTTCCATGAATGTCTAAAATCCTAAAATGCATATGCTTCCAATGTTTATCTATTTTGTTTCTCTCTCTCCCTCTCCCTCTCCCTCTCCCTCTCTCTCTCTCTCTCTCTCTCTCTCTCTCTCTCTCTCTCACCTCTCTCCCCATCCTCCAATTGTTTCTTATACACTCAGAAAATTGGTTTTGGAACCGTCTCCCCAGGCATTCCTTCATACCAAAGTCAGGACAAATTCAGGTCCCAAAATTGGAACCCACATATACAAAAAGTCAGCTGTCCCTATATGCAGATTTTTCATTCCATATTTTTTATTTGTGTTTAGTTGAAAGAAAATCACTGCCAAATCCATGTTGTTAAAGGATCAACTATGTGTATATATGTGTACATATATATATATACACATTTATATATACACAAATATACCATATAGTCTAAAACACACACATAATATAGGCACACATATTTTTGTCTAGAGGATGAATTACTTCTAAAGGGAGTTCCAAAGTATGCTGTATTTATGAACACGACCTTTGGAATTGGGATTCGGCTTGAGTTGTGTCATTAACTAGCTATGAGACTATGTGAAGCTTTAATAAAACAATTGTAACTATCAGATAGAGGACCTGATTAGGGAGATGAATTATGCAAATGCTTATCATAGTGCTTGGCATGGGAAAATACTCAATAGATGATAGGTGTTAGTATCATTATTGATATGTTCACTGGTTTCTGGTTTCTGAGCTGGTTCCAATTTGGAAGTATACATTGCAGTCGTATGTATACCCAATATGCATCTGTGTACATGGAAACATGTATGGTAAGCAATGTTTTAATCTGTTGTCCATAATTTATATTTGCCTATAAATTATATCCTAACTGATGGGAGCGTCAGAGAGAAAAGTCCTTGAATACAATATAACCATTGATAGTGTGAAAAGATATAGAATGACCTCTTCTCAACTCAAATTTCTTACACAATTTACTTTTTTGCCAACACTCCAACTTATAGTACATTTGACAGCATACATGAAACTTTTGTATGTTTTGGACCCCCAAATCCAAAGAAGCTAAACACTTTAGCAATTTCACCAGTATTATTTTTATTAATATATATCACATATATCATTATGATATAATATTCTTTTATTATGTTTTATTATATTTCTTACTCTTCTTTTCCCACAACTCTGACCAGCAGCATGGAGAAAGTTACTACTTATGTGAGTCAGAAGGAAGAGTACAATTCTTTAACAGAATTACCATATTTGTGAGGTTTGGTTGCTTGTATGTTAAAAAATAAACTTACAAAATATCAATTTCTAATGTTTGAACTGTTTGTTGCTCTGTGGGATCTGTACCTTCTTGTTTTTTAAGAGAAAGCTTCCTTCTAAGTTTAGATATTAAGATTCATTTCATGGTGATTTTCCTTTATTTCAGGACACAGCATCTGCCTTATTTTTCAAACATTCAAAAGCTCTAGTTTTTATTATACTGCGTGTTATATTTCAGATTCCCAGTCTGTACTTCTAATCAGTCATTTGATAATCGGGTTCTCTTAATACATACAAATAATTTTGGATCTATTTTTATATTTTCTACATCAAATAATTTATCACTAATCAGAAATGACAGTAATATTTTATCTGAATTCTCCTTCTGCTATGCACCTAATATGCTGTCTGATTTCTTTTCAGCTATAACTGAATGATAAACAGTCTATCCTTAACTGCCAGTATTCTTTCATAAAACTATCATTTTTATTCATTCTATTTTCTTAGACACATATCTATTTCAAAGTTTGTGTGTTTAATTCTTGATTTAAAACCTCAAGATGAATTTACTGGGACTCACTGGGGGAGCCATTGCTTAAAATACAATCATGAACCACATAATGATGTTTCAGTCAACAAGGGACCTCATATAGGGCAGTAGCCCCATAAGATAATACTGGAGCTGAAAATTTTCTATTGCCTAGTGATGTTGCAGCCATTGCAGTGACACAGTACATTACTTTTTCTATGTTTAGATACACAAACCCTTATCATAATGGTATAATTTCCTATCGCCTTCAGTGCAGTAACACACTGTACAGGTCTGTAGCCTAGGAGCAGTAGGTTGTGCTATATATCCTAGGTGTGTAGTAGTTCTATACCATCTAGTTTTGTACAATATGATATTTGCACAATGATGAAATTGCTTAATGATACATTGCTTAGACTGTATCACCATCATTAAGTGACTCATGACTATATGTATTAGATTGTTTTGGGGTTTTTTTGAGTTGGAGTCTCACTCTGTCACCCAGGCTGGAGTGCAGTGGCACACTCATGACCACCCCATCATGTACCGCTGGGCTCCAGCGACCCTTCCACCTCAGTCTTCATGCTACCACGCATGACTCATTTTGCTGTGATATCCACTTTATTGCAGTGATCTGGAAGTAAACCCACAATATTTTCAAGGAATGCATGTATTTAGAAAGATGTGTTCTTAAGTCTTTATTTTGACTATGTATATCGCTTAATAGAGAGATGTCAATGAATGTACAGACATCAAATTTTTGCAAGAAATGCCCAGGGTAATGGCATAAACTTATTCTCCTTTGATGAAATGAGAAGAGCAGAAAAAGACAAGTACTTTGTACATAATTCCTGAAATGAAAAAATTCACCTCAGCATTTCACCAAGATCTGTAGGAAATAAACACTAATAAGTTGATAAACTTTCAAAGTTTTTGTTCTTATAAACTGACTTCCTATTTCATTTGAAATGCACCCTAATTCTATTTTCAGACTAACATCCTCATGGTAAAATTTCACTTGTATATTTCTTCAAGATTCCAAAGCATTTTTGGATAAAGGAATTTTGGTAGCAAGTAGAATATTTGTATAGTTTTAAAGTATCTCTTGGCAGATTGTGTATTAGTTGCAAGGGAAAAGTTAGCAACTACACTTGGTCAAGGACAACCCCTTAATCAGATGATCAAAGTTAATTTCACCAGTGAGGGACCGATTGGCATTGTGTAATTTCTGATATGATACCCTAAAAAGTACACAGCACTATTTATATTTATCATCATATTCTAGCCAGGAATGCAAAATGTAATTATAAATGAATGATAAATCTTAACATGAGACAACATTAGACAAACCCAAAATGAGGAGTATTTTATTTTAGAAGGTGACCATATTTTCAAAAGTATCAATCTGCTGGGCTCGGTGGCTCAGCCTGTAATCCCACGCCTTGGGAGACTGAGGTGAGTGGATTGCCTGAGCCCGCGGGTTCAATACCCGCCTGGGCAACTTGGTGAGACCTTATCTCTACAATAAATCAAAAAATTAGCAGGGCGTGGTAGCGCACGCCTGTAGTTCCAGAAAGGCTGGGGCGGAAGGATAGCCTGAGCCCAACAGGTCGAGGCTGCGGTGGCCAGGAGCAGCCACTGCACTCCAGTCTGGGCGATGGAGTGAGACTCCAACTCAAAAAAAAAAAAAAAGTATAAATCTAACAAAACACAAGAAAATGTTAAGAATATTCCCTAAGTTAAAGTGACATGATAACTAAACACAATATGCGAACCAAGACTGGATTCTCACTGAAAGAAAAAACATATACTATCCAGGACATAAATTCAAAACTAAAATATGAGTGACAGATTTAATAAAGGTATTATATCAAAGATAAGTTGTTTAAGTTGATAACTTTTTTAAAGTATAATTTCCTTTTTTTTTTCCCCAGAGGATAGTTGTTTTTCAGTCCCTAAGGACTTGGCTCCTTATATGGGCTTTTGGTGGAGGTGTGGAGCAGCAACCCCAAGTCTAAATCGGGGTGGGGTGTTAGGTCCTTGCCAGCTTCAGAACACCTATTGATTCTTGACTCCCTTGCTATAAATAGCACAACTCACACGGTAATACAGCTTCACAAACAGCTTGGGAAGCATATAAGGTTCGAAGACACTTGCTTCAGAAATGTCCCTGGCAGCTACGGCCTCCACTATGTTTCGCACGACAAACTTAATAGCCTTATATTTGGGCATGCATAGGGGTACTGTTTGGGCAGCGAATGGGATGATGTGGCCGTGGCCCTTTTTGACATGACCATTGTTTCTTCTTTTTTTTGTCATCTTGGAAGGAAGGCGAAGAGATAACTATGTTACTTTTTAGGGAGTTACTTTATTCTTAGGAGATATTCTGTCTAGGGGACATATATTTACAAAGTATTCACAAATGCTTCAGATAAAATATTGCAGTTAGGTAGGGTATTAATTTTTTATTGCTAGATAACAATTATCACAAATTTTGTAACTTAAAACAACTTGCACTGAGTCAAACCAAATTCTAAGGAGGCTAATTTGAATCCTCTGTTTCAGGTATCACCATACAATGAAGTATCAACAAATTACCTTTCTTGGTGGAAGTTCTGAGAAAGATTTTGCTTCCAGTCTCATTCACGCTTTTTGCCAAATTCTGTTCCTTCTAATTGTAGAACTGAGGTTCTATTTCTTTCTAGCCATCTGCTGAGAAGCATTCTCTCAGCTCTTTACAGCCACTCATATTCCTTTACATATGATCCATCTTCAAACTCACAACAGAGCATGGAATCTTCACACTTTTTATCTTTCTGGTTCTCCCTTCACCCACATCTTTGACATATGGCTTTTAGAGGGCTCAGGTGATCAGCCTCACCAGAATAATATATGTATCTTAAGGCCAACTGATTTAAAACTTTACGTAGATGTTCAAAACTCTTCACAGCTACCAAGATTAGTGTTTGAATTACCAAGAAACAGGTATTGGGGGCTAGAAGGAGGGAATCTTTAGAATTCTGCCTACCTTAGAAATGGGTGATATATTAGATAGATGATGATGACAGAAAGATAGACAGATAGATAGGAGAGAGAGTGGGGGAGGGGAGGGAGTGAGAGAGGGAAATAGGCAGATAAATATAAGATCATACATAGACTAGAGCTATTCAATGCTGCTAATTCTGTCAATTTTTTTGAGAAAGCAGGATTTATTAAAAGGACAAAAAAACTCCTACAGTGGGAAGGGACCCGAGGAGGTTGCCTAAATTTATCAATTTTTAAAAAGATATTTGAAAGTGGGGACCAAAGTGAGACCCAAACTCTACCTGTACAATGACCATTTGTATACCTAACCCTGAATTGTACCCCACATCTTTAAAATATAAATAAAAAGATATTTGAAGTACCCTACACTTTGAAGGGCATGAGACAAAAATACAAAAATGTATAATATTTCAAAAGCCTCAAGGTGGAGAACTCATGTAGTATCCCCTGCTCACACCAACTTTAACTTGTAAGGATTCTGCCTAAGAAATCTGTGTGGAAAGATAAGGTGACTCTAGCAGAATTTGTGATATATCAACAGGCAAAGAAAAATGTCATGGAGTTGTAGGAAATCAGCCAAAACTGTGCCACAGGTAATAGTGTAATGTAAAAGATTCCAATCTGCATGGGAGGTTGGGATCACTAAAGAACTCATAAAACCTTTCAGTGAGAAAAAGTCAGATTTTGAAAATCTACCCAGAAAGATGGTGTAACAGACAAAAATCGTAATAAATAGCTTCAGCTATTTAAGTATATTTTAGGCCCTGGTTTTCTTTAATCTTTCCTCTCTTCCTGTTTCTGAAGAAATTGGAAGTCATATAATGACAACAGAAGGAAACAAACCCCCCAAAACTGCACATCTTGTAGGCTGGAACAGTGTATATAACTGTGATGCTTGAGGAAATGTCCTGAATCTTTAAAAGTCATAGATACAGCATAGTTGATGCTCATTTTTCCTCAATACAGATGGTAAATTCATACTACTATTATTATTTCCTACACCACAAAATAGTCTTCTAAGTCTTTTTTTTTTTTTCGAGTTGGAGTCTCACTCTGTCGCCCAGACTGGAGTGCAGCGGCCGCTCCCGGCCACCTCAGCCTCGACCTGCTGGACTCCGGTGATCCTTCCGCCTCAGCCTTCCAAGTAGCTGGAACTACAGGCCTGCGCTACCACGCCCGGCTAATTTTTTTTATTTATTGTAGAGATGAGGTCTCGCCTGCCCAGGCGGGTCTCGAACTCGCGGGCTCAGGCAATCCACTCACCTCAGTCTCCCAAAGGCGTGGGATTACAGGCTGAGCCACCGAGCCCGGCGTCTTCTAAGTTTTATAAGAAGAAGTAAATGTCAACACATTCGCACTACCTTTTTTACTCTTTCAGTCTGTTTAAATTTGGGTAAGCTATATTGTTTTGTTTTGTGGGTAATGATCAGTTTAATTGGCTTTTTGGAGGATTTCTTAAGCGGAATATTTGGAGTAAGAAAAATATTTACTGTTTACAAACAGAATAATAATTATTGAGAGTTTGGTCGTGACTCAATTCATTTCATTCATTCTTTCCCACTTCTAATCCAAACACTTTGTAAACTTGGGAGAAAATAAATGCTACAACATGAGATACATGATAGGTTAGATAGATAGATAGCTAATAGATGATGGATAGGTAGATAGATAGATGAGAGAGAGAGACTACAGAAATTACTAAACCAAAACACTATAAAGCTACTTTGGGACATCTGTCAAATCAATAAAACCATGTTGTTGTGAGGAGAAAACTCTGCCATACTAATTGCTTTTGGTTGCTTTGATAAAGTTTTGATAAGCAAGAAAGCAAGCACATTATAAATCATATAAGTTACAATGCAAAATTCTTGACAATATATTCAGAAGTAATAATTTGAGGTAAATCTTGCCAAAAGCTCTATTAGACCTTGGAAAGTAGTTATTAGCTTTCCTTTGAAATCCATTTATATTTGGACACACTTTTTTTCTCATTGCATTTTGAAGAAGGTTGATTATTCTGGAATGGTTTTTATACAAGCTCATGACACAAGTGCAGTTTTATCTTATCTTCCCATTATAAAAAAAAGTGTTGATTTTGATTTCTAGAGACTTTCTTTGTATTATGAACTGAAAAGTAATGGTACTATTTACAAATATATCTCTTTTTTGGAGAGTGGGATCAGCAGGCATCTGTGGGGAGAAAAATCCCTAGAAAACAACTTCTAAATGGCATTGAAGCTTCTTAGTAACCTCAAATTGAATATTACAAACTATGTCCCACTTGATTGTAAAGTACTTAAAGTTGATCTCTTGGTATTATACATATTAATTATGTATAAATGTGTAATTAATTGTAAACATGGCAGCATGTATGACAATGTTTTTGTTTCTTATAGACGCAGAGAAATACCTAATACCAAAGACTTTAATGCTATATTCAAAACTATAAAACTACTAGAGGACAAAATAAGAGAAATGTTTCAGGACATGGGCCTTGGCAAAGACTTTATGGATAAGAAAAAGCACAGGCAACAAAAACATAAATAGACAGAAAGGGTTATATTATTATTGGGATAAGGGGGAGAGAATATTGATTCTCACGTAGGTGTATGTGATGGTACAGTAAGCGGATAACTAATCTGACGACCTGAACATGTCTAAGTTATTTTAACTAAGTTTATTTGTGAAACAAGAATCCACTACATCTTATAGGATTATTTTATTTTCAAATTTTGTAATCTTTCTGGCATGAAAACTACGGCTTCACATGGTAATTTAAATGCAGGTTTTGAAGTAAAAAACGTTTAAGCTATTGTAGGGGTAATGTCATACCTACATCCAACAAAAAATATCTAAATAGCTTCTGCACTGCAAAAGAAGCAATCCATCGAGTGAAGAGACAACCTGCAGAATGGGAGAAAATACTTGCAAACTATTCATTTTATAATAACTGATATCCAAAATTTATAAGCAATTCAAACAACTTAACAGTAAGAAAACAGATAATGCAAGTAAAAAAAATGGGCAAATGATATGAATAGACATTTCTCAAAAGAAGACATACAAATGATCAACATGCATATAAGAAAATGCTAGTCATCAGGGGAAAGAAAATAAAAATCACATTAAACTACCATCTCACAACAGTCAAAATGGCTATAATTTTTTAAAAGTAACAAATGCTGGTGAGGATACAGAGAAAAGAAAAATCTTATACGCTTTTCATGGAAATATAAACTAGGACAACTATTATAGAAAACAGTATGGAGGTTTCTCAAAAACTAAAAATAGAACTACTATACGATCCAATAATCCCACTACTAAGTATTATTCAAAGAAAAAGAAATAATTATATTCAGTATATCAAAGAAATATCAGAGGAATAAGAGGAATAGGTTTTAGTGTTCTGTGTTGAAAACTCTAGTTAACAATAATTCATTGTTTATTTTCAAACAGCTAGATGTGAGGATTTTGAATTTTCCTAACACAAATAAATAATAAATGTTTCAGGGGAGGAATATGTTAATTACCCTAATTTGACTATCACACATGTATATATGTTTCAAAATATTACGCTTTACCCCATAAATATATATAATTATCATTCATCAGTTAAAAAATATTTTAAAAGTTATCATAGAATCACTGGCTATCTAAATTTGTATACAGAGTCATTTAATTCAAAATGTAAACTCACCAACGGTGAAAAAACAATGCAAATCAAACAAAAAAATAAAGTACTCTGGGTCTAAAAGGCATATTTTATATCACTTTACCCTAATCTACCTGAGGAAATTAAAACTATTGCAGTTTGATATATAGTAATATTTAAGGATGGTTTTCACTAGAAAAATCCACCATATCAAGATTAGCAATACTATTTTAAAATGAAATATTGCATACTGGTATAAGTAGAAATGAGATTAAATTAAGCTATGTAACCTAGTGCAAAGAAATTGTCAGTAGCCAAGATACTTCGATTTTTAGCCTCTGCCAAGGTAGAAAGTTTTTAATTTATGTGCCTCATTCTCTTCAGTTCCAAAATAGGTAGGCCATTTCTCCAAATCACCCTTACAGGGTGGTTTGAAATGTCCCATTAAATCACAGAATAGCATGGGGAAATGCTCACAATTTGACACTAAGTAAAAATGGTGAAATATAAAATTGTATACACAATATGATTCCAATTATACAAAGATAAATGGACACATGCATCTGTAGTAACACATATGTATAACTAGGCGACAAGAAAGATGTAGTACAATGATTATCTCTGGGTGATGGATTGTGGTTGATTTTTTTCTTCTTTCTAAGGTTAAGAGAAATTATCCAATATTTGGAAATAAGGCAATTGAGTGGGAGACTATAATCTTTCAATGTCATACACAGACATTGCTTAACAGATTATTCCAAGCATTTTTCAGTTTATTTTCCATTTTAGTTGATCCCACTATAGGCATAGTAAAAATGATAACACTAAAAATTGTGATATTGCCTAGTAGAACACAAATCTAACTTACCAATCTTATGCTAACAATCTTCTCACTTATTCCTAGAAATAAGTAATTTCTCAAACACTCTTGAAATCATCTTTATTATCTTAATAGTTCTGTTACTAATAAGATAAATAATATGTTGGCACATGCTTATTTTATAGTTGTTTGAGTCATGTTAGTACTTTGGAAAGTATAGTTTGGCAGAGCCTTTCAATATTTTTTAAGTTCTCATTATGCTTTTAGTAAATCATATTTTTAAATTTTAAATCACTGCTAACATTGTATTTTGAAAAGGTAAAAGAATGACATTAAGTAAAACATATCATAATGCAGAGGAAATAGTAGGTTGCAATGAAAATGAATTAACATCTCTCTGAATTCACTGCCATATTCTAAATTTAATCTAGGAAAAAATGATATACAAAACACTTCTTGATTGCTCTAGGATTCACTTTTTTCATCTTTAAATCAGAAACAATTATATTAATATTATTACTAATTTTCTATATTAAGAACCATATGAACCAGTCTATTGATAGCTCCCTAAATCCTGTTTCTTTTTGGTTGTTTTCTTTTGAAGTCCTCATAGTATGCAATGCCCAAACTATTTTAATAAAGATGTTCCAAGTTCAGTTTAAATACAATAAAACATGGCTGCTTTCATTACTTTATTAGGTCCTGCCACATTGGTGGGCAAACCATCATCTTCTCCACAATTCAAAAGGAAATCTGTGAGGGAAATTTTGATGTGACATTCATGAACCCTTTCACATATACTTTGGACCAACTTCTAATTCACCAAAAGAGTGTCTGTGGTGAAAGTAAAATAATTAAATAATAATGGACACATGAAACATGGTCCTGATGGACAGCCAACTAGCATTTGACAGTAGTTCTTATAAAAGAACTGTGAGGAAAATTGTTAAACAACACACTTAATGAACCAAAGCTATCTAAATTAGTGGGCTCCAAACACATCTAGTCATTGAAATCACACTGAGCTCAACACAGACTTACTAAATTAGCAGTGGTGAGGTTAATATCAAATAATCTATATCTATATCTACTTCTATATCTATCTTATCTATTGTCTAAAAGTTCCACAAGTAAACCTAATTATCAGCCTGGTCCTTTTTTTTTTTTTTTTTTTGAGTTGGAGTCTCGCTCTGTCACCCAGACTGGAGTGCAGTGGCCACTCCCGGCTACCGCAGCCTCGACGTGCTGGGCTCTGGCGATCTTTCCGCCTCAGCTTTCCAAGTAGCTGGAACTACAGGCGTGCGCTACCACGCCCAGCTATTTTTTTTTTTTTTTATTTATTGTAGAGATGAGGTCTCGCCTGCCCAGGCGGGTCTCGAACCCGCGGGCTCAGGCAATCCACTCACCTCAGCCTCCCAAAGCACGGTATTACAGGCTGAGCCACCGAACCTGGCTAGCCTGGTACTTTTTATTTTCTTAATCACTGGAGGAGTACAACAATGTATTATAGTCCCCAGATTTCAAATAATACGTTATTTCACCCATTTATTAAACAGATATATTTACCTTGTAGCAAGCTTTCTGTCATGTATACATTATTCTGTCATGTATACATTATTCATATCTTTGTTTCCCTAATAATCTTTGGAGGACTCAAATCAGTCTAAACTAACAACTTGAATTATTCTAAAACAAATGGTATTCAATGTACCAATGAAGACATGCTATCCCAGTTGTCTTCTAAACAATAGTTTGTATTTAACAACCATGTAATATTCCTAGGTTCCTGTCACCAACCATATCAAGCATCTTGGGAAAACCAGGCTGTCATTCTCAAGATAATTTAAGTACTGATGTTCATCATAATCACTACTTGTATGGCAGACTGCCTTCTACAGAGAAATAGTTACTTTCTAAATGATTGGTAGCCTTCTTCAGACTAGTTCATTTTTGCACTGCTTTCTATGCCAAGCAAAAAATAAATTTCTTCATTAACAAACAAATCACAACAAAATTTGTTTAAAGCTTGCTTTCATCTATGACTCAATAAAAATTACCTGGATTAAAAGACAAAATCCAGGAGACTTCCAGCAAGATGGTGACAGGGCAGTTTGGTCTGTGAGACCCTCTGTGAAAGAGAACAAATAGAAAGACTCTAGCTCTCTCCCATGGTCTGCAGCTTCCATTTTCAGCAGCCTGCTCTTCACAGGGAGCTCAGCCTCTGTCACCGTTCAAACATCACAGTGGTCTGGGCCACCACCACAGCCACAGATGCTGCCGCTGTGGCCATCGCCCCACCCATGCCTGAGGCGACCCTTGACTTCAGACCATGAAGCCCCCACAAGCACGATCTACTGAGATCGCCGCCACCAAGTCTGCCACTGCCACTGTCACTGCCACGCCACACCATGCCCCTCTCCTAGATCTAGGCTCGTGGAGCTCCTTCATGTATTGGGAGGTGGCTGCCACCACCGCAGCTACCAGCTACCGGCTGCTGTCACCTGCTCCCTCCCTGGTCACCAACTTGCAGGCTTCAGCAGCTGCAGATAAAATTTTTTTTTTGTCTTTTTGATAAAGATCAACTGGAGTGATGAGATGGCACCACCTGCTGGGGATCCAAGGTAACAACATGAAAAGGGGAATGACAGAAGCTTTTCCCCCTTGGTAAATAGGCAAGGTCAGAGTTGAGTAATAGACTGGGCAGGGAGCCAAGATCTGAACTGCCCTTCACAGCAGACCAGGGGCAACTGACCCTAACTGTGAGCAAATATACCAGCCTGCAAAGACAGCTGGAAATCAGAGCTGAAAGGACATTGGACTTAAAGGTAAAGTCTCATAGTGTGCTTGGTTCGTTGTTAGTTTATTGACTTTAATCTATTCCTTTTGTTTTGTTCCATTTTAATTTAATTTTATTTTTTTATTATTTCTCTGTAAACCCCATCTTTGTATAGAGGAATAGCACACCAATAAGGAGGATGGTTAGCTTGTATGTTAGCATCATTGCATGTTTTAGTTTTTTCATATGGTTGTTGGTTAGTTTATAGTTGTGGTTAGTGTTTTTCTTTTTATTTGTTTCAGTCTTTGTGTCTCTTTTCACTTGGTAGTTGGTAGGCTCATCTGTTCTGCCTCTTACTCCTCTCTCTCTCCACCCCTCTCTTCCTCCCACTGCCTGCTCCATTCTCTTCCCTCTGTTAACCTCATATTGCTTTCAGGGAGTAAACCTATAACACCACTGTATGGACAGATTCCAAGGCAGTGGGAAGTGGGTTTCAGATTATTCACACACCTGTCAGTGGATACTGGGATCTGCAGATAGATTTTGAATCACAGCTTCCCCCTTACTTGAATCTCAAAACTGCAAAAAGGACAGTCCCCAACCTACAGTCCAACTCCAGAATTGAGCAAAGCAAGAGGAAATACATAAGGAAGAATAGGAGATTGAACAAACAGAAGTAAAAGCAACCCCTCCACCCCTGAATAACAGAATTAAAGAAGATGGGGAAGTGGAGGGAAGGAAAAGGTAGGCAGGAAAAATCTCCACAAATGAAAAAAACCAAAAGAAAAAAATAGGTCTCACACAGACCCTTGGGAGGTCAGACACTGAGAAAACAGACTTCAGAACACACAATGAAGAGCCCCCAGAATGACTGGTCACATGCAACAAACCCAGACATCAAAACATTAATAGAGAGAATAAAAGAAATTGAAGAGAGACAAGAGGAAAATAGGAAGGAGCTGATGACAGAAATAACAGCAGAAAAGAATACTGTGATGGAAATAAATAACAAACTAATAAGCATGGAAAGCAGAATTAGCCAAGCAGAAGAAAGAATCTCAGAACTTGAAGACCAAAATACAGAACTAACCCAAACTATGAAAAACATAGAAAAGAAGCTTAAAAAGACAGAACAAAACCTTCAAGAGATGAACGATTGCTTCAAGAGATCCAACCTAAGAGTAATTGGCCTTCCTGAGGTAGAGAGAGAGTCAGAGGTCACACTGGAACAAACATTTCATGAAATCATTCAAGAAAAGTTCCCTTATCTCATCAGTGATGCAAAAATTCAAACACAAGAGATTCAGAGAATCCCTGCAAGATAACAAATGAAAAGACCAACTCCCAGACACATAATAATTTGCCTAAACAAAGTAGGTATAAAAGAAAAGGCAGCAAGAGAAAAAGGTCAGACTATGTACCAGGGAAGACCAATTAGAATAACAGCAGATTTATCGACACAAACCCTCCAGGTTAGGAGAGCTTGGAGCCCTATCTTCAAAGTTCTAAAAGATAAACAATTTTAATCAAGAATAACCTACCCAGCCAAGCTAAGCTTCATCAGTGAGGGAGAATTGAAATCTTTCCCAGATATCCAATCCCTAAGAAACTACGCTGTCACCAGACCACCTCTACAAGAAACACTTAAGAAAGTACTGAACACAGAAGAAAAGGAAAAAAGAACAATAATGTTTTTCACAAGAGTACAGGCAAAAGATTAAAATACACATGAATCAACTCCAAAACCAAAAGAAAGACAACAAACAGGAACAACAACTCTGT
>CAUYQG010000947.1:0-17056 GCA_963574415.1 Tarsius wallacei
TGGCCACTGCCGGCCACCGCAGCCTCGACCTGCTGGGCTCCGGCGATCCTTCCGCCTCAGCCTTCCAAGTAGCCGGAACTACAGGCAAGCGCTACCACGCCTGGCTAAATTTTTTGATTTATTGTAGAGATAAGGTCTCACCAAGTTGCCCAGGCGGGTCTCGAACCCGCGGGCTCAGGCAATCCACTCACCTCGGCCTCCCAATGCGTGGGATTACAGGCTGAGCCATGGAGCCCTTCTTGTATTAGTTCTTTTTTGTGGCCAAGAGGTTAGTTAATAAAACCCTTCCTCTTCCTCTACAGGCACATTTAGCATTGAATTAACTTTCTCTGTTCTGTTGGTATATCTGATAGAGTTGGGATGTTAGCTGTAATCAGGTAACATTTTTAATGATGAAAATGACCCCTGGCTGGTGAATCACAAAAGAAACTAGGTGTATCCCATATTTGTGATTCCTATTACAGGAGATACATGGCCCTTTCAGAGATCCTGGGAGTTCAGCAAGAAACTGTTCCAGGAAATATTGGCTCCTTGTTGGCATATGGAGCGTCTAAGCCAGGAAAGCCCTTGCACTTGCCTGGGTTTAGTCTCCTTTCCTCATACCTGACCTTTCACTTGAGGGCTCAAAAATAGCCCTTGGACGGATGTGTGGACTGCTGGAAGGACTTTTCCTATTGAAGAGAAATGTTTTATGCTGTTCTGCTGACTTGTGTGTTTTGTGGTTTGTATCTTTCTTAGAGCCATGTCTAGTTCATGGTATCCATGTAAGTCTGTTTCCCTGAACCCAAGAAGACACTGGGTTGGGTATTGCATTTTCTCACAAATACTAGGCGTGATACAGCAAGGAATAAGACTTGGAATATGCCTAAGGGTTTGTTATCTAGTTGTGAAGTGATAGCATGCACATGATTTAACTATGTAACAAGCCGATAGTGGTATTTGTGAGCTAAAGCCAGAAATGGCCATAGAAACACAAAGAAAGAAATGACTTCTGGCTTAAGGAAAGAGATAAAGTGTCTTTCTTAGGGTAGGATTTAAGCCAAGTGGAAATGACATGAATGAGAGGACAAAGAGCTTCAATTAAACATTGCACTGAGCAGAGGCAATAAAGCCAATGGACAGAGCTGTGAGGGACAAAGCAGTGAGGAGACAGATGAGTAGCAGAGCATTGAGAGCCAGGATGACCAACCCCTCTGCAGGGAGTTTATTATGAAAAAAGAAACTGCTAGTCTCTGAACAGGAACATACAATTACTCAGGGAGAAGGAAGATATCAATAAATTATGAAACAGGAGAAAAGTAGTAAGAGCCACTGAATAAGAAAGATTTCTACTATTATAAGATGGTTAAATATGACTTTAAAAAAATAGGGAATCCTGTTGGCCAGGCACCGTGGCTCATATCTGTAATCCCATCACTTTGGGGGAGGCCAAGTTGGGAAAATTGCTTGAGACCAGGAGTTCAATGTTACAGTGAGTTATGATCATGCCACTAGATAATAAAGCAAGACTCTGTCTCTTATTAAAGAGAGAGATAGAACGCCAAGACCAGCAAGGATAGGTATTGAGCTAGTTAACTTGCTATAAAGAAAAGAATTATTAAATGGAAGTGTGATGTTGTGAAGTTACAGTGGAACCCACAATCTCAGTCACAGACCTTTCTAAAAGCAGTTGCTTTTAAATGTATTTTTAACCAGTAAATACATAAATACATCTATATCATCACCCATTCATACAAAATGTTTCCCAAGTGTGTAACAAAAATTGTTGTATATAACGAATATCTCCCAAAAGAACTTCCAACCCTACTACATATAATGAAGCCTATGTTCTATTGACATTTTGGAACACATCTTCCAACCTAGTAAATTCACTTAAAACCTGTGCCTTAAGTGAAATCTAAAAGTCAATGTTCTGTAGCAATGTTTACCAGCTGCAAGTGAAGAAAGCAAAAGTCGGATTTAGTCAGAACCGAGGACTTGTCACTGTGGGGTCAAAGAAGGAAGCAACTCTGGGTGCCAGCAAGAACACAGTTGAAGCACCTGATGGTGGGAAGGGAGGCAAGTAAATAAGGAAACAGGCCTGTGAGTTCAGAGGGGCATGAGGTGCTAAATGTGCATACGAAATTTATATTTGGAGTTATTGAGACCTTGGCTCAACTCCCAGTTCTCTCCAGCTCTGCAATGGACAAGATGAGTAGTTACAAAGATACAATAAGACAGTTTATAAAGACCTTAAACCAGTCAGTCCCTGGCAAGTAGAAAATATTCAATAAACAAAGGCTAACTGCTGGTAAGTGGTGGTAACAAGAGTAGAATCAGTGACAGAAGACAATAGGAAAAGCAACACAAAGATGTCACCAGAAGAGAAAGCTCTGGATTTAAGATTTAGAAGTTAGGATAAATCTTGGAAACTTAACAGAATTGCATATAACCAGATCCATGTGAAGTGGAGTGCAGTTGAGAGTCATTGTGCTGAGGAAGTTGAGACACTGAGGCCAAAGTGTGGGAAAACGGCGTGGATTTGGAATGATCAAGAAGGGAGGCATCACATGGAGGGAGGGCTGGGATCCAATCCCATAGTAATCAAAGGAAGTTGGAGACTGTCCCAGAGAGAGGTCAAGAACGGTAAGGAGCATAGGGAGAGAATGGAGGCAGAGGAGTCCTGTAAAAACTAAAAACTAGCTGTTTGGAAATAAAAATGAACCTCCAGATTTACTTGAATAAAGAGCTTGAAACTGAACCAACATTTTCTTGCTCCCAATGCATGTGTCAGAATAAAATACTTTGATGCACCATAAAATGCATATAATTCACAGATGTAATACTTTACATAAGAATATAACACATCATATTGTTCAGATATTCTTATCCCTAGTGTTAGTCATTAAAAAATATGTGTTGAATAAATGAAAATGCCCAGCTTTGCTACTTAACTACACAAAGTTGTATAATCAGTAAAATGGATATGTTGATAACCACCTCTTGGAATGAAATAATATGTATGAAGTACCTGGCACATATTAGCCAGTCCATACATGATGACTATCATTGTTATTTTAAGTATACATCAAGCACTGTTGTAAATGCTTTATAAGCATTTAAAAATTGTACTACAGAATCCTGTTCTATTTCATGTGGGAAATATGTATGTCTCATTTTTTAAAGGGAAAAGTGTGTTTAAAACCTATCAAACAAGTGTTCAATACACAAATCATCTTAACTGTATATTAGATTAATCACTCTATAATTAATATGTTAGTAATGTTCAAGACCAATGCAGGTGCCTGTCACTCTTTGGTATACAATATGAGGAAGCTGTATGAGATTCTGACCCTATGTATTTCCAAGAGTGAAAAGATTTATGAATCAAGAGAAGTATAAGAAATATAGAGCTCTCTTTGACAATCTTTCAAAATATTGACAACCACATCAGGCATTTTATATGATCACAAACTGTTCAGAGCTACTTTGGAAATAATTTGCAACAAGACTTCTGGAGTTCACTGTGGGGGTTAGAGGTCAAACCTCAGTGCCTTGTTGTAATGTCCCATTTGGACAGAAGGGTACCTCCTGAGAGTCTGGCCGTGTAATTTTTTAGTATGGGGACCTGTCACTCTGCTATCTCCAGTCTTGCATTCTTCTGTCATCTGGAGAGAGAATGGTGGAGTGCATAAAGTAGAGCCTAAGAGTGTGTATTTTATTCTTTAAAATAAAAATTAAAGATTGTAAGAAATCTGTTTTCCTTTTATCATCTCTTTTTTCAGAATGAGGCAATGATCCCACCAGAGTTTTGGAAATTAGAACTAGATCAAATCGCAACTCTAACTTTTGATGACTGATGTTGACAATGTTTTTTGACTTTGGGGACTTCCATTTCATCATCTCTCAAATAGAATACTACCTTTTTGGTGAAAGTAATATTAATACATTTGAAAATATTAGAGATAACCTATTATTCGCTTTTCCTCTTTTCCTTCATTCCACTGTGACATCTTTAAAAGACAAAAGTTGGCAAATATGCCAAATTTCATCTTTATTACAGTAAATCTTGCCCAAGATAATTAAAGAAAATAGACTTAGAAGATCATAAATCATCTAATCTCATAAACCTCAGTAAGATGTTGACATTTTCAAATTGTTCCATCTTGAAACTCAGGATAGCCATGAATATACCATTGATTATTTATTTCACTTGGAATGTTGAGGTGGAAACAACACACTGTTGAGAGAACAACACGGGGTCCAAAGACACCTAGAATGTTCATGACTTAAAGACCTTAGAGATTGAAGCACACTGTAATATGGCTATATTTACCATGGAACTGGACAAGCGTTATAGGGTAAGGTCAGGCTGTACATTTGTCAATCAGAAGCATACCAACACCATTCCAATTTCTAGGCTGTGCGTTTTTAAATACAAGGATCAGATTTACATATGTTAGTGCCAAACAAGGTGAAAACAGCATTAGCACCAAAATAGAAAATTCTCATAAAACCTATAAAACATAAGGAGCCCAATCATCCTTAGCAAACAAGAAAGGATTTGCTGGAAACATCATGTTATTCCTTAAGTAGAGGAATCAAATAGGAAGACTACTACCTTTTGGGTGAAAGTTAAAGAAAGTAATATGAATATATTTGAATATACAGGCTAATAATGAGATTGCTCCTCATGATGAAAACTATAAAAGTTTACATTTTATTTTGGAGATCACTGAATTGATATTCTTAACTCTTCTTTATATGCAGATAATAGGTCTAAAGCTTTTGAAAACTTGTATAAATTATAAGCTTCCTTTTGCCAGGCAGTAGCTATAATTTTATTGATAATTGAAATATCAATATTTGCAGGTTTTCTCGTTTTCTTAAAAAAAAATCCTTAAAGACAGGAAATCTTTTAATAAGTAATTTTGAAGACATCTCCCACTTGAGAATCTCAGTTTGAATTAATGATTTTTTTTCCTTTCATCCTCGCAAGCCATTGTGCTGAGCTTCATCTCTATCAAGAATTAAATGATAGATTTTCATTTGCCAGAACTTCTTGAGCTATATACCTGTAGGTTAAGAAGGAGGTTCAAGGATATAAAAACAATAAAGCTATAGCTCAGACAGCATTTATCCACCTGAGGATGCATGCCCCTTCTAAAGAAAACAAAAATTGACAACCACAAAATCACGTCTCATATTGTAAATATAGCTGCATTTCCTCTGTCCTTATTTTGCTCATAGAATGAGTCAAAGACACTGAGTTTACATATGGAAAAGGTTTAAGTCCAAAGGGAAAGCAGTAGTGACAAGGTCTATAATCTTGGTGTCTGAAGGACTAGTAGTTGTACCCAGGATCTGGAGCGCTCTACAACCCAATCAAATATCTATCCCCTGTGAGCATACTTTCTCTTATATTTAATATAGCTCCTATTCTTCTTTTCTTACATTTATATTCTTGAAGAAAAAGTATTTTTGTGCCTACAAATTTATATAAATGGCATTTTGATATATAATTTGTTCTGCTTTCTTTTTTATACCATTATGTTTTTGATATCCACCCATGTTTTTATACACTAACTTCATTCTGTCTGTGGTATAATATTATATTAAATGCATAGCCTAAATTTTACTTATCATTTTTCTTATTGATGGACACCTAGGTTACTTCTCTTTCCCTTAAAAAATTAAATACTGGGACGACATCACCATGCATATCTTCTTGTACATATATACAAGAGTTTCTTGGGAATGTATAACTAAGGATCAAGTGAATTATAAAATGTATTTACATTCAGCTTCAACAAATTCTGTCAATTTTCATCTAAAACGGCTGCATCAATTTACACTCCCACAAGCATATTGTTTAGCCACACTAATCAACTCTCAAGTATATTCAACTTTTACATTTTCAACAAGTGGTATCTCATAGTTGCTTTGATTCAATTTCTCTAGTTTACTAGTGAGTTTAAGTGTGTTCTTCACATAGTTAGATTTACCTTCTGTCAATTGTCCATTGCTATTCTCTATCCATTTTTCCATTTTGAGTCATAGTATTTATACTTACATGTAATAGGTATTTATTATTTGACAGATGGAGACATAAAAAGTATCATTCCCAGTTATTTATCTGTCTGCTGCCTTTATCTGTGATAGGCTTTATTGAATAAAAATCTTTAATTATGATATAGTCAAATTCGTTAATTTTCCCTTGATATTTTATACTTTCTTTGAATCTTGTTTAAAAGATAGGTTAATAACATATTTTCCTATATCCCTTTCTATCAGTTGTATAGTCTTAAATTTCACTTTTGGGCCTTTACTATCTAGAGCTCATTTTTATATGTAGTGTAGCAATGTATAACAAACTCATTTTCCCAGCACCATTTATAAATTGCTCCATTTCTTCATTGATTTCACGGATTTCTGAAAACCAACAATGCTTATATACCAAAGTCCTTTGCACATGAGTTTGTTTCTGCACTCTAAGTTGTTCCGTGATTGAATTTTGGATACCCACATCCTCTCCACACTTCCTTGAGAAAGTCATTCTCATAACTTTATACTATACTGTGATGCTCAGTGCAGCTAATTCCACCTCACACACCAGTCCCACAGTCTTGCTCCTTTTCAAAATTAAAAAAAATTTGTGAGCTTCAATTATTTTATGTAAATCTTATGCAAGTTGTCAAAGTGTTCTAAAAACTCTTTTTTCAACAATATTAAATGTGTATGTTCATTTGAAAATATGAACATCTTTTAAACATTGCCATCTCTTCCTAAGCATGATCTAAAGCTCTATTTATATGGGATTTTTCTGTGTCTTCTAGTGCAGCTTAAAATTTTTCTCTATGAAAATCTCGTGCATTGCTTATATAATTACTTCCTAGGTCACTTGTGACTTTTTTGTTTGCTATTTTAAGTAATGTATTATTTGCTATTTTTTTCTAATCTTATTTCTAGGCCAATGAACAAAAGTTGAGTATTGTATACATATCTGGAATCAAGCTATCTAGTTAAACTCTTATTAATTTCAATAGTGTTTCAGTTGATTTTTTTGATTTTGTATGTAAATGTCACAAAAATATAAATTTTGTTCTTTACTTTTTATGCCTTATACAGTTTCTTTTAATTTCTCTTATTTTCATATCTAGTACCTTTAATACTAAGATAAAAAATAATAGAGTGAAAATTTTTATCTTGCTTAGATCGAGTCTCACTCTGTCGCC
This sequence comes from Tarsius wallacei, assembly GCA_963574415.1. Classification (NCBI taxonomy): domain Eukaryota; kingdom Metazoa; phylum Chordata; class Mammalia; order Primates; family Tarsiidae; genus Tarsius; species Tarsius wallacei. The sequence goes on from CAUYQG010000947.1 coordinate 7,215, forward strand.
CAGACTGGAGTGCAGTGGCCGCTCCCGGCCACTGCAGCCTCGACCTGCTGGGCTCCGGCAATCCTTCCAACTCAGCCTTCCGAGTAGTTGGAACTATAGGTGTGCGCTACCACGTCCGGCTAATTTTTGCTTAGATTTTTAAAAGATTATTTCTAATCTCTTAAATATAAAATTTCCTATGAGGTTTGTGTTTAAAAAGACTTTATCAGCATATACTTTTTTTTTTGCATTTTTGAGTTAATCACATGTTTTTTCTTTAGGCCACTAATGATGAATTACATTGTAAGGTTATCTTATGTTCAATTGTCCTCAAGTTTCTATGATAAGTTCTTCTTGCTCATGGTATATTTAGATTGTGCTTTATTGGGCCTATAATCTCCTTCTCTTGTATTGATCTTATCAATCTTAGTTATACAAGCTTCAAAATAATAAACTGAACAGATATTTCACTTTTTCTATCACATAACATGTATAAGATGAGGCTAACTATTTCCTGAAATGTCTAGGACTGGTTTTAATTTGTATTTCATTCTATTACTTATCGTTAAGATATTGAAACCCACACTAATGTCTTTTCCTTATCAATTTTGTCATTGTTAGGGATTTTTTTGTTTTTGCTTTTCTATTTTTTTGAGACAGAGTCTCACTCTGTTGCCCAGACTGGAGTACAGTGGCTCAATCATAGCTCCTGGGCTCAAGTGATCCTTCCATCTCAGCCTTTTTAGTCACTTAGGGCTACAGGCACACACCACCATGCCCAACCCCCTTTTTACAATGTTTTCTAGAGACTGGGGCCTCCCTGTGCTGCCCAGGCTGGTCTTGAACTCTTGGTCTCATACCATCCTTTCACTTTGGTTTCCCAGCATGCTGGGATTACAGGCATGAGCCATCATACCCAGTCTCTTTATTATTTTTAAATCTTTTCAATATCTATGTTTCCCCCCATTAGGTAGAAAAAGAAAAACTTTCTAAAAAAACTTTCATCTTTATCTAATCTTTCAATTCAAACTCCACCTCCAGAATGTTATATTCTGAACTTTTAGTTCCATATTTTTAAGAAAAATTTGGTTCATTTTTAATTTAAGCAATAGCATAATTTATTATATCTTCAATTCTACTTTCCACCTGTCCATGTTTCTTTCTTTTGCTTAATTCATGTTATCTCATTGCTATACTACATCATGAAAGATTCTTACAAAGAGAGTTGATATGTGATAAGTTTTATAAAACTATTTCTTGAAATATGTTCATTCCATTCTCACATTTAAATATTAGAAATGAATATAAAAATTGAAAGTAAAATTTGAATTTCAATCTTCTGATATCGATTTCTTATGCTCTTGCCTAGTATCAACCTGTTTCTTATTCTTTTGTGGACATTTCACTTTTTCTTCCTGAATCATTTTATAGTTTTCTTTTTGTCTTTGCAAGTCATTAAACTTCACTCTGATATATCTATACATAGATATATGGTTCCTGTGTCCCTAGTTAAATCTTATTCACTATTTTTAAAATAATTCCTCTTCATCATCGTCTTTTTGCTACTGTTTCTAATTACTTCTTATTTATCTCAGGGTATTTATCACGCCTGTGTGGAAAAAACAAGTAGTATAGTCCAGATTGTTATACCGGAATATTTCTGCCTCAAGAAAACCCTTTCTTACTCCAGCCCTAAAGCCATGGGGCCTAGGCTTTTGCCCTTCCTGGAAGTGCATGAGCCCCAAGGTACAAAGCTGAATGCATGGGAAGCAATTTAAGGAAGAGTGAAAACCCAGAGAAATACGGATAACAATGGCACAGAGGCATCCTTTCTGCTGCCGTAGTAGTTGGGTGCCAACTGTAGATAAGCAGTTCATCCTACGTGCAGAGACAAAGCTTACATTAATGCAGAATTCCCTGTGCAAAATGAACACATGGTCATCATTGACCCAAGTATAGGTGGTGCTGTATTTATTTCCATAGGAAATTTAAAAATATGTCCTGGATATGAAAAATATTTTGTAAAAGAGTAAAATTTTAGTCTATATAGACCTAAGTGATTTTTTAAAAATGAAAAACCTCAAAGTTTAAAATTTAGTTAGTTTCAGATTTTAAAGTAACCTTTCATCTTATACACACCCGTTGCTAGTTGTATCAAATGTATTCCCTTGCCAATATTTCTAATAGAATGCCCTAATTAACTCATTTTATCTTTTGGTATAAATCAATTACAATTAAAATAGAGTTTGCTAAATCTCAGTGGAGCATTGTTTCACGTTAAAAACATTTTTTCTCAAGAGATCAAGTGTGATTAACTTCAGTGAGAGGCTAAAAGTTCAAATTATTCTCAGTAGAGAGAAATAGTCACAGTTACTTTCTTTACAGAATATTTTAATTCTGTTTCTAAGTACAGGATGATAAATCTGCAGCCATTAACTTATTTTAAGGAAACTTTTAAGTGTTTTTCTCAAGTAACAAGCATGAATGTGAGGATTGATCCAAAGAGGCCACACAGAGGCTCTTAGTTGATAATGATCCCCAAAACATTCTCCTGAAAGAAAGATGATATATTTCTGTGGCTGCCATTTAAGCTTCTTAGTCTGTTTTTTTACTTATTTCAGGGCTTTTGAGATTGATTCATGTTGAATATATCAGTTATTTCTCCCTCTAGTATTCAATACATATACCTAATAGTATTCAATTGTATGTGTATACATACAGTAATTTCTCTATTTAATGATTATTGGATATCTGGGCTGTTTCTAAATTGGGTGGTTATGAAATCTGTCATACTATTTAAATATAGGTAGTTGTATGGAAAAGTTCATGCATTTCTTCTTGGGTAGATCCCAAGAACAGGATTGCTTATCACATGTTGAACTTTATAAGAAATTGCCTTTTCTACCATGTAGTTTCTCAGAAAGTTGCATTGCAATGATCACATAAATCAAACGCTTATTAAACTGTCATTGTCCAGTTTGTTGCCAGCGTTTAGTATTTATTGTCAAGATTTTTGTTGTTGTTGATTTTAGTTTTAGTCAGCCCAATCAACATGCAATGGTAGCTTAGTATAAATTTAATCTGTTTTTCAATGACCAATAAATATGAGAGCAACTTCTCTCGTGCTTATATGCTATCTGTATCTCTTTTTCTTAAAAGACATCAGTGAAGTTTCTGTTCAAATCTTTCATCTAATTTTTATCAGGGATTTTGTTTTCTATCTGTTGAGTTTTAAGAGTTTTTTTTCTTTTTTTTTTTTAACACATTCTGAATATGTCTTGTATCAAATATGTGTTATAAAATATGTTTTTTCCAGACTGTGGCTTGTCTTTTTATTTTTCTACCAGTGTATTTTGAAGAACAAAAGTTCACAATTAAATACAGTGCAAATTTCAATTTTTTTCTTCTTTATGCTTTTGGTATTGTGTTTAAGAATCTTTGCCTAATGATTACAAAGATTTTCTTTCATATTTTCTACCATAGATTTTATAGTTTGAGGTTCTATTTTTAAGAATAAATTCATTCTGAGCTAATTTTGTATATGGTATGACGTATGAGTCAAAGTTCATATATTTACACATGATGTTCAGTTTTCGGCATCTTTCTTAAAAAGACTATACTTTCTCCATTATAATACTTTGGCCATTTTGTTGGATAGCACATATATAGGTCTATTTCTGGACTTTTTTAATTGATGGTTATATCAATCATTTCAGCAATACTTACATTGTCTTGATTATTGTAACTTTGTGGTAAGTCTTGAAATGAGGATGTGTTCCCTAAATTTCTTATTTTTCAAAAACTTTTAAATATTCTGGGCCCTTTTTTTCATATCAGTTTTAGAATCAAATTGTCTATTTCTACCTCCCCCCCAAAAAAAGCTTGCTGAAATTTTGATTTGGGTTGCATTTAATCTATAGATCAGCTTGGAGACAATTGACATCTTTACAAAATTGAGACTTCTGGTTGATCAAGGAGGGTATAGCCTTCCATTTATATATATATTTTTATTTTTCTCACCAATGGTTTACACTTTTCAGTATACAGATACTGTGTATATTTCATTAAATTTTTCCCTATGTATTTAATCATGTTTGAATGGTTGTCTGTAGATTTCAAGCTCTACTTGTCTGTTGGTTTGCAGAAATGCAAATGATTTTTATACATTGAACTCATATCTTGGAACCTAGCTGAAGTTATTGTTAGTTCCAGTAGTTCATTTATAGATTCCTTAGTGTTTTCATGTCAAACTACAAATTTAATTTCTTTTTTTCAATCTGAATTGTTTTTATTATTTTTTCTCCTTGCCTTAGTGCACATCTTAGGACAAATAGCAGTGACTTTGGAGTGATGAGAGTATACATCTGCTGCCTTCTTCATCTTAGGGGAAAACACTTAGTCATCTACTATTAAGTATGGTGACAGCTGTAGGTTTTTCAGAGATGTCCTTTATGAGATTGAGGAAGTTACCTTCAGATATTAGTTTACAAAGAGTGTTTACCATAAAATTGCTACATTTTTAAATGCTTTCTGCATCTATTATTACACTGGTTGATTTTTAAATGCTGAAGAAACTGTACATTACCGGTATAAACCTTAATTGCTTGTGCTATATGATAATTTTTAGATTTTGCCAGATTCAGTATGCCAATAATTGCATAATGTCCTTTGTTTTTCTAGTTTCTTTAAGGAAAAGCTTAGAATATTGACCTAAAATCTTTTTTTAGCATAAGCCTTTAGTGCTATACATTTACTTGAAAAAAGTGCTTTAATTGTATAGCATGATTTTTAATTTTTTTAGTGAGTAGACTTTATTACTTGAGTAATTTGGGATTTACAGAAAAACTAACTTGAAAGCATAGAGAGTTCTCGTATACTTCCTTATCCCTTCCCTTCACTTTTTCCTACTTTTGAAATCTTGTGTTAGTGAGAAGTATTTGTTACAATTGATGAGCCAATATTAATATATTATTTTTAACTAAAGTTCACAGTTTACTTCAGGATTCACTCTGTGCTCTGCATTCTATGCGTTTTAACAAATGTATACTGTCATGTATCCACCATTGCAGTATCATACAGAAAAGTTTCACTGCCGCAAAATGTTTCTGTGCTCCCCCAATTCAGCCCTCCCTCCTTCCTTCTCGTCAAACTTTTGGCAACCCCTAATCTGTTTACTGTATTGTAGTTTTGCCTTTCCAGAATGTGGTTTATGCTCTGTGGTTTATAAGTGGCAGTTGTAAAAATGCTGGCACTGCCTGCAATTTCTACTATGATGCCACTTGAGACATTAAGAACATGCCTCACTAGAAGTAGGGAAATATTATAAGATCATCTAATTTAATTTTCTCTCTCTCCCTCTCTCTCTCTCTCTCTGGTTTCTCAGATAAACTGGTACTATTAGACCTGCATAAGGTAAGGAATGTTTGAATTAGATATTGAAGTGTATCTGGATTTGTCAACGGTACACACTTGCGAAGGCCATGGTTGTTTCACCCCTTAAAGTTTCACTGAAAGAAGTCACTGGTATGAGGCAGACTACATAGCAGGAGAAAAGGTTTCCATGTATGCGTGGGAGCCTTTGGAATGAAGACCCAACTTCCCAATGAATTGCAGAAATACAAATACCATCTTGAAATTACAGAAAGAATGGAAGCCTGGATTTTGGTAAAACAGGTTATGAGAGGGAATAGAAGAAGAATTTATTGAGGAGCTACAAACGATTGCAAGGGAGAATGATTAGATAGCGAGAACAGAGATTAACTTGTGAACCGTTTTTGGGGAGGAGATTTAAATGGCCCTTGGAGACAGGCATTATACTTTGTAAAAAGGTCTGCTCAGGTGTGATCACATCTTAGTCTTTTTTTCTGCAATAGATAATGAGATAAAGGTGGAGAAGCGTCTTCTTTGGGAGAGACAGTGAGGGGAAGAAAGGTTAAAGAAACCTCTAGGGTTCTTCAGTTCAACATGTTAAAACACCATCTTTTGGGATATTGATTTCAAAGCTCCAACATTTCCCTGTATGAAACTTCCCAAGAAGTTTCACACATTAAAAGTTGAGTTGGTGGTTGTGGAAGAGAAAAATTGAGTTAAATGCTGAGTGTCAAAGGATTCTATTTAATTAGTCTGGGAACATTAAACAGCTGCATCTCATTTTAGGAGATGGTATTGTAGATGGGCTTTCAAACAGAAGAAAAACAAAAGTTAACATTGAGAACAATCTATAAGTCAGTTTCCCTAAAGTCTGGAGGGCAGTCAGACTGTAGACTAGCTTTTCTATGGTCTCTGAGGCATTCTCAGCTTGCAGTGGCAATCTGACAAATTATTTTGATTTATAGTTTGAACCAGGCATTCAAGTGAACTTTATGAGAAGTCCATACATTAGCAGGCAGGCACAAAGGTTGTTTATATATAAGTTGTTATTTCTTTTGAAGTTTAAGCTGGCTAGCTTCAGCTTGCAGAGCTTTAAGACAAGCACAGTTGTAATTTCTAGCAATTCCAAGTCAGAAAAATGAAAAAATTTTTTAAATGTTAATTTGAAGACTTGTAGCCAGGGAAAATTTCAGGATTCAGTTCAAATTTTAGAACATAATAAAAACTGAAAATAACGGACAGGCTTGACTAATAACAGGTGTGCTATATTTTCTTTTGAAACATAATTTTTTTCTCTCTAGTCCTTCATTTCTACCAAAGGCAAATCATAGTAGGACCAATTTATTTGCAAAATATGTTTTATTCTTATTATACTTGACCCAATTATTTACATAAAATGCAGCCAGAATAATTATTTTCCATATAGGATCTTTTAAAATTGGTTTTGTTATATTTTTTTTTTCTGAAGGAATCTCAGACTAGACTTTAAAAGCCTTTCAAACCCAGTCACATATTTATATGTGCCTGTAGCCATCTGTGTGAATTAGGTAAAATCCTCTCTTTTTGAGGTCCCTAAATAAAATAGGATTCCTGGGCCTATTCTTTACTTACCACAGGTCAGGAATTCTATAAAAGAACTGTGTAGACAAGGTACAAGGCCAATATTTTCAAGGGGTTTTTATAGACTCTCTAAGTCAAACTTAATTCCTCAAAACAGTCTGCTCACATTTGAAAATATGTCACTCCAGTCAAAGCCTTGATAAAAAGAACCAGTATCTCCAATTGTGTCCTGTTACAAAAGAAAACAGATTCTCACTGAGTTTATGCAAATAACTATATTGTCATAAATTAAGAATAGTCACAGATAGTTTTCAAATTCTAGAAAAGCTGGGTAGAGAAAAAGAAATGGGCTTCAAATTTTGCTCAAAAGTGCACATTCCACATAATTGTCAAAAACTGTAAATGGCTCAAAAATAAGCTTTCTTGGCTATAAAAAAACAAATAAAAAAGAATTAGCAATTTTTCAGAAGAAAAAAAATCAAAAAATATTTTAGTCTTCTGTGAGTTCAACTCATGCAGTTGTCATCAAAACACTAGGGATTATGTTGAGGTCCTGTTGCTCACCATACAATACTTATCACTGAGATAATAAGTATTGACAGGGAAGAAGTCTTTTTATTTGAACCAAGGAGAATGGGGAATTCACTCTCAAATCTGTGTCCCTGTCCTACTATAGTCAGCAGTTAATATAGTGGGGAAGGAATGTAGAAAGGAACTAGGGAGGGATAAGGAAGAGAAGTTGTCAAATAAGTGGGGTCTGGCATCTCATTGTCTGAATACATGCTATAATGAGTTTCAGTTTCTTAGTACTAGAGGTCTGAAGATTGGTTTTCTTAGAAAAGAACTTAGATCAGAAAAATGTAAGCTTTAAGGCCAGGAAGGTACATTTCTACTTTTTTTTTTTTAAATTGAAACTATTAGTTATATGGAGAAGTTGGGCTGATTTCAGAGTTAACTTCTGCTCAGTTTTGCGTTAACAATTCTCATGAGCACGTCAGCTCCCCAAAAAGAGTTCTGGAAGGTTTTCTTTTTTTTCTTTTCTAGTTCAATGGTACAGTCTTAAAGTTATCAGAAACCTGCTTTCAAGAGCACCTGTCAGAGTCTGTTCCATGAACTTTCCTAAAGAAGTAAGTTTAGAACTGTAGCATTTTATAAACCACTTTTTAAGAAGCATCAAAATGAAACAATAATTGTGGATTGACGAATGTCTTAGGACAACCAGTGTTAAAAGCACAATTGACAAGAAAATTTGATTACTTCAGTGGTATACAACAATTGAATATAATTATCATAATTATTACTGATAACACATACTAAGACATCAGAATTTCAGAAATCTCATAACAATTTTGGAACACATGTTGGGAACATATTTAATACATATAACCCAAATAAAGTTAAACATTATTTTATATTTGACAATGTTTCCTGTATGATTCTAACATACCAAATAAGCCAAATATGTCTCTCTTGGATTTCATGAGACCTAATATCCCAAAATGTTAATTTGAGGTCAAAAGATTTAGTTTAGAATTTAATTCTGGAAAGTTTATCAAATATAAATGGCTTAAAACACTTAATATCAAAAAATAGGATTCCAAGTCACTGTAAAATAAGTCAATTACTTAGCCAACATGATAATTCAAAGATTTTAAAAGAAAAAAAAACCTTTACTCTTTGATGGAAGAGATTCATTTTGTTAAACAATAAGATTTAATAAAGACAGCCTGAGGCCAACTGAATCTGTTTGTTTCTCTACTTTCTTTTTGTAGTTTGCTCAAAAGATAAACAAATCTTTTACTATCTCTTAGTATTACACAAAAATTTTGTTCAAAAGAGAAAAACAAAATTTACCTTTGCATTAGCATATTATTAATTCTAAAACTAATTTTAATAAAACCTTATAAACAAATCTATCTAATTTTAATCAGTATGACCATAATGTAGAATTTCCTTATATCTTTTATTACCTTTTATAATTTTCTATTAAAGAGCAGATAAATACTCTTAAGAAAAATCCTGTTATTCCAACACAAGGATTCAGATTTGGGGCTTGCATCAATTCTTTTTTGTAATAACATTCAATTTATTGAAAAACTAAATAATATCCTTTTAATTTTAGCTAGTTTATTCATATACAAAATTTGTTTTATAAGATCAACTTGCCACAAAACTTCTACAACTAGCTTAAACTTTTAGTATTATCCCTATCTTTTTACCTTAGGACATATACTTTACTTTTTTCCCCAACTTTCTACATTTATTTAGTTTTATCCATCTTTTTTTTTTCAATTTAAAACAAAAACATCTAAACTAGACAAAATTACTTTCCCTTTAACAAAAACCACATTCCTATGCCTTTGTATAACCTTTTACAAAAAGTGCTATTTTCTCTCTGTTATTATTTTATTTTAAAGATGTGGGGTAAAATTTAAGATTAGGTATATAAGTGGTCAACTTACAGGTGAAGTTTGGGCCTCCCATTGGTCCTCACTTCAACGGGTTTAGGATCAGATACCCTTACTGATATTATGTGCCCCCTCTCCCACTCCCCTGGCAGTGTCCCGCTACTGCTAATCTCCTTTTCTGTGTAATATGATGAATGTTCAGGGTCTGCTAAAGAGTGAGAACATGTGTTACTCAACTCTTTGTTTCTTTGATAGATTACTGAGTATGATAAACTCTAAACCCATCCAAGTTGCTACGAAGTCCATAATTTTGTCCTTCTTTATGGCTGCATAATATTCCATTGTGTATATGTACCACATTTTTTTTTTAATCGAGTCCCTATTGATGGGCAGCACAGTTGGTTCCATGTTTCTGCTATTGTGAATAGTGCTGCAATAAACATTCATGAGCAGGTATCTTTTTTTGTAGAATGATTTGAGTTCCTCTGGATATATTCCCAGACAGGGGATTGCTGGTTCATATGG
>CAUYQG010000951.1:0-14238 GCA_963574415.1 Tarsius wallacei
CATCTACTTGGAAGGCTGAGGCGGAAGGATCGCTGGAGCCCAGCAGGTCGAGGCTGCGGTGGCCGGGAGCGGCCACTGCACTCCAGTCTGGGCAACAGAGTGAGACTCCGACTCAAAAAAAAAATAAAAATAAAAATAAAAATAAAAATGAAATGTCGTCTTACTGGCCCAATCAAGTCAACCGAAAGGGAATACCCAGCACAAATCAAAAAGCCTAAGTTTTTAACAAAAAAAAAAACAGTAGCATTTAGGAAAAATAATAGTATGCTTCTTGTGTGGAAGGAAAAAGGATCATTACAATTCTCAGCACTTGGTATCACACAGGAATGAAATCTACCACAAGAACATTACATGGGGGAAGTATATCAGTCAAAAAACCCTAAGTGATTCTAAATTATATTGCAAATATGAGTGTTGTGGATCAGTATGCTTCTACTTTTTTTTTTTTTTGGTGAAAATCTTTAAAATGGTGGAAGAAATTATTTTTCTGGGGACTAGAAGTATGTGTTATTAACTCTTATATACTGTGCCAAACATAAAAAAATTAAAAAACCTATGTCCCATTTGAAAATTGTCAAGCCTCTGATCCATCAGTTGAGAAATAGTTTTCAGAAATCACGAGTGTGTCCTTCCACGTCACCTTCAAACAATAGACTGGACAATAAATGACATATTATTAATGTGGGAGGAAGAAAACAAGACTGCATTGTCTGTTTGAATAGAAAAACATCAGGTGGAAGACATCAAACAAGTTACTTTTGTACAACATGCATCAAATGAACCTGCAATGCATGTCGGGGACTGTGTCACACGTTACCGCGTGTTAGAAAAATATAAGATATAAAATTTTGATTTTTTTGGTCTATTTATAAATAAGTTCCTCAATGTCCAAAATTCCATGATAAACCAGATATCATTACAATAAAATAATTGGGCCAGGTGTGATGACTCAAGCTGGTAATCCCAGCACTTTGGGAGGCTGAGGTGAGGGGATTGCCTGAGCTCGCAGGTTCGAGAATAGCCCGGGCAACTTAGTAAGACCTCATCTCTACAATAAAATCAAAAAAATTAGCCGGGCATGGTAGCGCATGCCTGTAGTTCCGGTTACTTGGAAGACTGAGCAGGAAGGATCACTGGAGCCTAGCAGGTCGGTGCTGGGGTGGCCGTGAGCATGCCACTGCACTCCAGCCTGGGTGATGGAGTGAGATTCCGAGTCAAAAAAATAAAAATAAAAAAGAGAACAATAAAATAATTGGTTCCAATGCTATACTGTTTAATATGAAGTGATTTGTTTTTCACCATTTTGTAAAAAAAGGGCAGTCAAGTTGCTGTTAGGTAATCTGTGAGAGGTCTCCAAGCGCAAAGGGTTAATGATGCTGAACACAGAAGACAAAAAGCCTGGTAGACTGAATAGAAACATTCTAGAAAGTATGGAAAATGACCTTGGAGCCTTAAAATCAGCCCCAACAGAAATGACTCCTGTGTAGCAGACTGTTGGTGCTCACTGAGACCCACAGCTCCTCGGTTTCCCAGCCTCCCTTGCAGCTAGGAGGGACAGTGTTGTAACCGTGGAATGGCAAAAGACGAACATAACCAACTCCATTTTAGATTGAGAGGCTGGGGCTCTGGCCCCGACAAGTCAGGACTAACTCTGGAGAAAAGGGGAGTACGTCCGCCATGTTTTCTTAAAGAATTTAAAGGAACATTGTGACCTGAACAAAGACAAAAAAGCTTCCCAACTCCTACACATAGTTTTTCCCAAACCACTTTCCCTTTAAAAACCCTCCAATCAGCCTAAGGAACTTGAGATGGTCTTTGAGACATTAGTTCATCATCTCCTCAGCTTGCTGACTCTTAGATAAACCTGTTTTCCTTTCACCAACGCTTGTCTGTCTCTTGAGTTTGGCTTCCAAGGGATGGAAAAGCCAAACCGGAGTTTGGTTACAATGTAACTGGGTTCTGTGCAACACAGACAGAACATGTATGTCACCTTGAGGCCTGGACCCTAAAATGCCTGCAATCTCTTCTGTGGTCCCCTTTTTGCCATCTGTGTGCCTGGAGCAAGAGATGCTGAGATGTCAGAGCCGCAAACCATGTCAGGAGCTGGACACCTGAGCTCATGACTTAGAGAGGTCTGACCAGTGACATTCACATTAGACATTGTGCGACTGAAGAATAGTGATCATTGTGGTAAGTCACTGAGATTCTGCAGCCGTTTATTACTACGCTCAGCCTCCCCTAGCCTGACTGTGGAAGGTAGGTAGCCCAGTGATTAAGCTTGCTGCCAATATTCTACAAAGTTCATCCTCAGATGTGTCTGTTCTCTTTGTTCTGACATACGAATACAAGATACACCTACCACCCAGGATATTTTTATTTTGGGAATCCAACTAGTTCCCTGCTTTCTAGCACATTTGTAAACGATTTTCTTATTAAATAAATATTCCAGAAGAAAATGCTCATCAGTCCTAACATTGCGCCCAAATGTCCCTGGGGCTTACTCAGAATAGACTTTTTAAAAACTGGCTTTAAGCCAAAGTCCTCAAAGACTAACCTGATCAAAACTTGGATCCAAATGTAAGCCAGTGTCTGGCACTCATGAGAATCTCCACAAACATTGACTGAAGGAAGGAAGGAAGGACAACATCCTGATCCTGAGAGACAAGCAGGAAACACAGTCAAGGGTTAGAAGCCGGCAGAAATTGCAAGGGAACAGGAAGAAACGATTTGAAAACGGAGGCCGGTGGGGCCATGTCTGCCTGTGCTGGCAGGGAAGGTTGCACGGTGCATATATTTTTAGGAGCAGTTTTAGGTTCACAGAAAAACTGAACAAAAAGAATAGAGAGTTCCCATATAGCCCTTGTCCCCACACATGCACAGCTTTTCCTATTATCAGTATTCCCCACCAGAGTGCTCATTTGACAGTCAATGAACCTACCTGGATGCGTCATAATCATCCAAGGGCCCTAGTTTATATTAGGGCTCACTCGTAGTGTTGTATACTCTATGAGTTTGATTGAATGTATAAGGACAGGCATCCACAACTATAGGACATGCAGAATAGTTGCACTGCCCTGAGTATCAGGGGTGCATTTTTACAGAGGACACACATAAACAACGTTGTCCGTAGCTTTCTCCTAAAAGGGACTTTTCCAGTACATAGTCAAAAGACCCCAAGAGTTCCTTAGATATCCATGTGGGAGACTAAAGTCCACCTAGGATCCTGGCAGATGTGAAAGGAGCCTGTGGCTCCATTCCCAGCATTCTCTGGAGTTTAGCTTGAGAAAATAATAAGAATCCTATAGGATCAGTGATCTCACTCATTTGGACTACAGTAAATCTCTTCTATATTACTGCTCAGCCTCTGAGAATATTATATTGGGTCTCATTTTATTAAAGAATGTCATGCACACCCAGAAGTCGCTATTTAATTTTTAGCTGCAAGATACAATTTTGAAAAACCATTATCTAGAAAGTGCAATAATCAAACAGTGTAATCATGAATGTTAAACCTCCTTGGAATATTATTTTAAATGCTTGCCAGCTGGAAGCAAAAGTTGACAAGGAAGCATCTGACTGGGTTGGCTTTCTAATTTGTCAAAACATCTACACTTTCCAATAAGATGTATTTGTTAAATTATGTTTTTTCTCTGCATGATTGTTTTGAAACTATCAAAGAATACAAAATCCTTAAACAAGGAAGACAGATTTGCATTTTCTATTTGTTCCAGCCTGAGATTTAGGATTAAATCACTTTAAGAGACACAATTGAATCCTTTCTCCAAGGAGCCAGACGGTCCACGTACATATCAATTGCCTCTGAGCTTTCTGGCTGCTCTGTGAGATCAGACTCGTAAATTTTGTGACATATGGAAAATATCAGGAAACCACAGCATGCATTTTAAGAAAGCCCAGAAAGCAGGACTTACACTGTCATGAAAGTCCTGGCAATTTATCCATTCTTCCCATCATCTGCCCTTGCATCTTTACAGAGAGAGCTGAGTGGACACTTGGCCAGTGACTGTGAATCACGCGGGTGGCCCAGTCATTTGGTGAGATGCCCTGCCCTCCCTGCCTGAGGGCATCCAGCAAGGCTATGAATCATAGAGCAGTTTGCCAGGAGGGACATCTTCTTCTTTGACTCTGAACTTGGGCACATGCATCTGGAATATCCCTCTATCTCGGGGAACTCCCCATTCTGTTCCCCCACACTCCTACTAACCCTTTTCTTGGCACCTGCTTCATTGGACTATAACTTACATATCTGTCTTCACTACGGGACCTTGAACTTACAGAGGCCAGGGCCTAGGCTTTGCCATCTTTGTAGTACCTGACTTTGGCACTCACCAGGCACATGGCAGGCACTTGAACAGATGAATGGGTGAATGTGCCCACCTGCTTGGGAGCCTGGACATGGAGCAGAGATTGATCTTAGCTGGTTTCTCTTAGTTCATGGCTTCATGGCTTTAGGCAAGATACTTAGCCTTTCTATTCCTTAGTTTCATTGTCCATAAAATGGGAACGATAATGATGCCAGTCTCATAGGATGTTGTGAATAGTGAATGACTTCTATGCATATTACACTTAAAATGATAGTCTGCGCTGGTAAGAGCTCAATAAATCTTAGCTAACAAAGTGAGTTCTCAAAAAATGTGAGCTGTCCTAATTAGCAGTAATCATGCCATTCCAAATGGCCCAACTCCATTGAACTCCCTTCTACAGCCAAGGTCTCCATGTAAATAAATGAGTTACCGGATTTACTTAGAGGAGAGATTTGCTGGGGGTCTTGGGACTCTGGTAAGGAGAATAGGGATCCCTCTTCCCAAGGAGTTGGCTTTCCTTAGCAGTCTGAATGCCTGAATAGTAAAACTTAATCAACATCTGCTTCTTAAAGGAAGACCGGAAACATGACCCTCATGCTTCTCTCCTCCCCATGTCTAAGGAGTCCTTGATGGACCCCAGAATGGGTGGTGAGGTCTGAATCTGGCCTTGGATAACACTTCAGGATTGAATGTCACTGAAAAACCACAGACCCAAGAAAGACTCTGAAGGGTATGGGGAGGGATGGCCCATGAAAGCAACCAACCCCCCCCCGTGGGAATAATGGGGAGACGTCATCCAAGGATGGTTCAAGACTCAGAGGTAGAAACTACCAAAACTCAAACATGTCTGGGCAAAAGGGATGGTGTCTCTCTAAAGGAAAGGGTGGGCATAGGTGGGCTTGGCAGTGTGCAGAGCTACCCCAGTCATGGAGGCAGCAGTCTCCATCCTCAGACCTGCCTTGCCCTCTGAGCATGGGCTGTGAATGGGGAAGCAACATATCTGGGCGGTGTCTGAAGCAGTGGGGAGCAGGAATAAGAATGCACCACCCAGAGCCATTTTCACTGGAGACTCTTCCAAAATCCAGAGGCCCTCGCCCACAGAGTAAAAGACTCTGTTCTGTTGGCCCTGGGTCCACAGACAAGGGACCCGGGAGCAAATCCCAGCTCTGTCTACCTTTTGGGGTCTTTGGGTGGTCACTTAGCCTTGCTGAGTCTTGAGTTTTCCTCCTGAAAAATGAAGTTAAATATTATGCAGCCATAAAGAAGGACAAAATTATGGACTTTGCAGCGACTTGGATGGATTTAGAGTCTATAATACTCAGTGATTTATCACAGAAACAAAGATCTGAGCACCACATGTACTCACTAATAAGTACATGCTGAATATTTGTCATAATACTATAAGAAAGAGATTGGCAGAAGTGACAAACTGCCAAGGGAGGTGGGGAAGGGGGGCACATACACCAATAAGGGTACCTGATTTCAAACCAGGTAAAATGGGGACCAAAGGAAGACCCAGACTTTACCTGTACGATGATCACTTGTGTCCTAACCCTGAATTGCACCTCGCATCTTTAAAATTTAAAAAATAAAATGAAGCCAGGCTCAGTGGCTCAGCCTGTAATCCCAGAGCTTTGGGAGGCTGAGGTGAGTGGATTGCCTGAGCCCGTGGGTTCGAGACCCACCTGGGCAACTTGGCGAGACCTCATCTCTACAACAAATCAAAAAAAAATTAGCCGGGCATGGTAGCAGGTGCCTGTTAGTTCCAGCTACTTGGAAGGCTGAGGCTGAAAGATCGCCGGAGCCCAGCAGGTCGAGGCTGCAGTGGCCGAGAGCGGCCACTGCACTCCAGTCTGGGTGACAGAGTGAGACTCCAACTCAAAAAAAATAAAAATAAAATAAAATGAAGTTAATATGATTGTCACAGAGCCATTGTCAGTCTCTAATGAAATAAGGCTTGTGATGTGTTCCCAGAGCTGTAATGTGGTACATTCATGGCAAACATTTTACTTAGAGTAATTGTATTTATGATTATTTAAAGATTCCTGTGGTGCTAGAAATGAACCAGGTTTGGTCCTGGAGGCCAGGGACTGTGGGAGCAGCAAAGGGAGGATCCCACCAGCCTGGATGCTCATTTCCAAACTGTCCCCTCTCTCCCTTCCTCCACGGCCTGGATAAGACTGGCAGTAAAAGATGGCGGTTGGGGGCTGGGAACCAGGCAGCCTGCACTTGAATGCTGTCTGTGTCCTTGACTGGCTTCATGGCCTTAGGCAAGATACTTAATCTTTCTTGTTTTGTTTTGTTTTGTTTTGCTTTTTTGAGTCAATGTCTCACTCTGTCACCCAGGCTGGAGTGCAGTGGCATGATCATGGTTCAATGCAGCCTCGACCTCCTGGGCTCAGGTGATCCCTCCACCTCAGCCTCCTGAGTAACTGGGACTGCAGGCATGTGCCACCATGCCCAGCTAATTTTTTTTCCTTCTCGTAGAGCCAAGGCCTCACTATGTGGCTTAGGCTGGTCTCAAACTCCTGGGCTCAAGCGATCCTTCCCACCTCAGCCTCCCAAAGTGCTGGGATTACAGGCATGAGCCACTGTGCCCAGGCAAAACACTTCAACTTTCTATATCTCAGTTTCCTTGTCTGTAAAATAGGGATGTTATTGGTGCCTACCTCATAGTATGTTGTAAACACTGAATGATTTATTGCATGTATTATACTTAAAAAAATGAAAGCGAACAGAATGAACACTCAAAAACTGTGAGTTCTCCTTATCAGTCATGGTAATGTCATTCCAAATGGCCCAACTCCATTGAGCCCGTTCTCATTCAAGGAACACTGGGTCCTTTCCAACCAGGAAGCTGGAGGGAAAAAAAAATAAATTGGAAATCTCCGGAAAAAATGAAAATGTTGCCTTGGGTAGGGGGGAGAAAGTGGGAGTGGCTATACACCATAGGTGCTTGTATGAATCACTAGGAATTCAGTAGATCCAGAAATCCCGGCTTGGCAGGGAGCGGTGGCTCAATCCTATAATCCCAGCACTTTGGGAGGGTAAGGTGAGAGGATTGCCTGAGCCACTAGCTTGAGACCAGCCTGGGCAACAGGGCAAGAGCTCGTCTCTACAATACATTAAAAAATTAGCCGGGTATAGTGGTGGTATTCCAGCTACTTGGAAGACTGAGGCAGAAGGATCACCTAAGCCCAGCAGGTTGAGGCTGTGGTGGCCAGGAGCATTCTACTGAATTCCAGCCTGGGCGATAAGAGTGAGACTCCAACTTTAAAAAAAAAAAAAGAAAAGAAAAGAAAAAGAAAACATAAGATTCTATAGAACTATCTAAACTGAAGATTTTTTTAGCTGGTTACTTGTTTGCAAAGTGTTTGGTCAGGAGAATGAAGACCACATAATATCTTGTGTATGCTAAGCTCCTCATTACCATTTAGTCAGCAAATCTTGGCAATGCGTCCTCCGTAGTGCCTCTCCTCTGAGTCTTCGCATACACGGAACAACGTTCCTGGTCTCATACCTGGATTTTGTTGTATCTTTACTGTTTTATTAAATAATAGTCTTGGACTTCATTGTCTTAATTTTCCTGGCTTTGGATAAGTTCCTTAACTTTAAGCCTCCATTTTCACATTTATAACAGGGTAATAATATGACCCTTTTAGGGTTGTTGAGAATTAATTGAGGTAATATCTATAAACTTCTTAGCACAGTAAGAGGAACTAGTAAGCCCTCAATAAACAGTAACTCTCTGCCTGCTTTAATTGAAATTATGTCCAGTTGCCCATTTAATCTTCCCAAAGCTCTTGCATGTTGTATCTTTCAGCTGACTCAGGAAATTTTACAAACTCACTTTTCCCTATGACATGAGGTCTCTTTTTTGTCATTTAAGCCCTCAGTCTACAGCCATCACCTCCCAACTTATAAAATAATTTCTCCCCCATAAACCCTTTTCTCCAGTCACTTACCATTTCTCATATTCTTCAAAAGCACACCCTTCTCTGCACTGTCCTGTCCATCCTTATTGCCTAAGTATCACTTTATAGTTTATAAAAACACTGGCCTATACAGAATCCTACTTGCTTCTCATATACAACCTCTGAGGCCAGGCGCAGTGGCTCAAGCCTATAATACCAGCACTTTGGGAGGCCAAAGCGAGAGGATTGCCTGAGCCCGCGGGTTCAAGACCAGCCTGGGCAACATGGTGAGAACTTGTCTCTACAATAAATCAAAAAATTAGCTGGGTATGGTAGCATGCGTCTGTAGTTCTGGCTACTTGGAAGGCTGAGGGGGAAGGATCACCTGAGCCCAGCAGGTCAAGGCTGCGGTGGCCAGGAGTGTGCTACTGCACTCCAGCCTGGGCGTCAGAGTGAGACTCCAACTCAAAAAAAAAAAAAACAACATCATATACAAACCTCTGCATCAGATTCAAATGACTTACCCAAAATCACAAAGCTGGGTTTAAAAACCTTGTATTAATGAGTTTTCTTCCCTTTAAAAAGAATCTGTCTTGACTTCCTTCAAAATTAATGCATGTCATTCTGTTCTTGGAGATTCAGGCTGCTGTTCTTCGTGACCTGGGGGACATTAGCTCCTAGTTATAACTCTAACAAGACAGGGAAGGGAAAACAAAATTTCCCCACCACTCCTAAAATGCAGAATATTTACACATTCTGTTTTATATTTACAGAAGCAGGTACTTTGTAGCTCAGTTATATGTTCTGCTTCTATATTAATTTTACATATATTTTTCAGAAAGTTTATTCGTTCTACAAAGATTTACGGAGCTCGATATAAGGCAGGATGTTAGTGCTTACAAAATAGAATCCTTCAGTGATTTTAGAAACCATGAAAGGGAATAAAATTGAGCATAATGCCAAAAGCATTTCTAGGATTGACCTAAGGGTTTCATTACATAGTTGAAACGTAAGCTGATACATCTTTGGATTAATGGTAGGAATTCAAGTATTTGATGCCAATTGTGACTTTGTAAGAGCACAGTCAACTAGTAATAAAATCTAGATCCTTGTCTCTAGAAGATATTTATTAAAGAGAAAAATCTTAGGTAGATTAGATATAACAGAGTTAAACTGAGCCAAATATGATTCACCAATAGGTCAGCCACCTGCAGCCCCAGCCAGAGTAGGTTCAGAGAGACTCCAGCACAGCCAAGTGGTAGATGAAGATATATGGACACAAAAAGGAAAGTGATATACGTAAAAGGGAAGTGAGGTGCTGAAACAGCCAGATCAGTTATAGCTCAGGATTTACCTTATTTGAACTCGGTTTCAACAGTTGCCTACTTTTGATTGGCTGACATGGTGATTGGCACATGAGCAGGTTACAGTCTGTTTACACATCTAGTTAGGTTACAGTTCACTATTCAGAGAAGCCTTTAGGCAGAACTTAGAAATATGTAAGAAAGCAGCTTTAGGCTGAACTTAATTTAACATATTTTAATTTCAAATTCAAATATATTTTAGAGTAGATTTACCATGGCAAGGACAAATAGTTTTTGACTAACAGATGTACGATTTTCCCTTTGGGAATGTTGTCTCTTAAAAATAATAGGTTTGCCGGGCTTGGTGGCTCAGCCTGTAATTCTGCGCTTTGGGAGGCTGAGGTGAGTGAATTGCCTGAGCCCGAGGGTTCGAGACCCACCTGGGCAACTTGGCGAGACCTCATCTCTACAATAAATCAAAAAATTAGCCGGGCGTGGTAGCGCGCACCTGTAGTTCCAGCTGCTTGGAAGGCTGAGGCGGAAGGATTGCCGGAGCCCAGCAGGTCGAGGCTGCAGTGGCCAGGAGCGGCCACTGCACTCCAGTCTGAGTGACAGAGTGAGACTCCAACTCAAAAAAAAAAAAAATAGGTTTTAGTGTACTATTAGAATATTTGCAAAGGAGAGAAAAATGTGACCATTTCAAAAATGTTCACAATAAAACATTTTTAAAAATGGATCTTGAGTTCTTTTTAATATTCCCTATTGCTTATAGATGCCAGGAATAAATGTGGTAATGGCATCAGATAATAATGGATTGCTTAAAGGTAGAGGAATAATAAGGAAAATATATTAAACCACCGAAGTAAAAATCAAGTCTGTAACATTTAGCCAATAGCCAAATGTAAGTAAATTCTTTGGAAAGGCACTAGTCCAGGCTTTCAAAGTTTGCTTCAAAATATGCCACAGGTATATAATCCATCTTCCTTGAGGAAAATGGGAAATATTATATAGTCTAGCTGCATTTTTTAAAATATAGTTGATTCTTATAAATATATAATAGTAATTTTTCATAATTTTACTTTAAGAAAAACTATATAAAGCTAAATAGCATTACAATTTATTCAGATTGCTTTGAAATTTCCAAAATAATTTCAATATTTTGATTGCTCCTTCAGTTATAAAGAGATTTACACTCTTCTATTACTGAAGTCACTTCAAATTTCCCTCCTTCCTGTTAAACAAGAGTGTTTTCAATAGGTAGTCATACCCTTCAATCTCAGGTTCTTGGACTTTGAGATGTGCCTAGAGAGAGAGAGTGGAAGGTACTTACATTGTCATTATCTAAATGACCTGTTTATAAAGACCCCCCCCCCCCCCGCATTCCCCAAAGCCTCACCCTAGGCATGTCAAATTCTTTAGCGTTTTAGTTTTGCTACACATCTTAGGAGTTTATTGATGGGACACAGGAGGACATTCTTGGGAGTTGGGGTCTTTTAGTGATTAGGCTAAGGGGTTTTGCTGTTGTTAAGACAGATACCCAACTTAAAAAAAAATCTTTTCCTAAAAAGTCATTAAGAACTCAGGAAAAAGTCCATTTTCCATTTCAATAGAAAATGAGAGCACATAAATGGGTCGTCTTATTAGCAGTGAAGGATAGAAGCTTTGCCCTATAGGCTAGATAGAAATCATCCAGACTATGTTATAAGAACTAAGTTATAATACAGAGCTTGAGCGTATGTTTCCCTTTCTGGAAATGAGTTCCAGATCAAGAGGAAATTGTACTTATTTTACTGGTCCAGAATTTCTAGATCTGCTATTTAATATGAAGCCATTAGTCACATGTGGCTATGTAAATTAGTCATATGTATATAAAAGTAAAAAGGTATTTCCTCAGTCACATTAGCCCCATTTCAAGTGCTGAATATTTACAAGTGGCTAATGGCTACAATATAGGACTACACTGATGGAGGACATTTCCATCATCTATTGCACAGCACTGTTATAAATTATTTATTATGTAACCTTTTCAAAGAACAATTAACCTACTACTAAACCACTTCTTCAAGGGAGTTTGGAGAATTAATCTTTTCCAAGGATAAATTATGTGAATGACCGTCTTGGCTCTGCTCACTCATCTTTCTCCTCCTGGCCCCTCCACCCCAAATTATTCAGGAGTGTTTAAATATCCTTTTTTTTCTGCATTCAGAGTTGGTCTAATTTCTACAGAGATAGAGACTTTAAAATAGACATTTAGAAGTTGCTGTGGGTATGATGGCGCACACCTCTAGTCCTAGCTTATAAGGAGGGATCCAAAAAAAAACCAGAATTATTTTTTGGAGAGTGGGTCCCTTGTTGTACAGGATCGCCCGTACTAGGTAAGTTTTCTAGGAACCCATCGTGTACTAGATAGCATTGTTGTAAAAAGCTGTATTCAGGTTCAGTGAATTTTGGGGAGGGGAGATTCTTTCAACACGTTTCCCATTTCATGATGGGAGATTTACACTGCAACCTGTCCACACCGTGCTGTGTCCCGCAGTTTTTGACTTTAAAAAAAAAGGCATAATTCACATGCCCCACTCTCCCTATTCACCAGATCTCTCCCTGAGCGACTTTTTTTTGTTTCCCCAGATGAAAAAAGTCCTCAAAGGGAAATGTTTTTGCTAATGTGGAAGAGGTGAAACAAAAAACAGCTGAAGCACTAAAAGGCATCAAAATTGATGAGCTCAAGAACTGTTTTGAGTAATGGGAAAAGCATCTTGATAGGTGTATATTGCATCAAACAGAGTACTTTGAAGGTGACTGAAGTTTAAATATATAAGAATAAATACACAATTTTTTATAAGTAAATTCTGGAGTTTTGTGGGTGCCCCCTCTTGCTCCAGAAGCTGAAGCAGGACTGCTGAAGCCCAGAACTTTGAGTTTGTAGTATGCTATGCACTAAGTTCAGCATCAGTATGGTGACCTTCTGGGAACAAGGGACAACCAGCCTGCCTAAGGAGCAGTGAACTAGCCCAAGTAAGAAAAGGAACAGGTCAAAACTCTCGTGTTGATCAGTAGTGGCATCATACTTGTAAATAACCTCTGCACTACAGCCTGGGCAATATAGCAAGACCCCCATCTCTTTAAAAAAAAGTTGTTGGTAATATAGTTCTATGGCATTTGGAAATTGGATTCCTGACTAACACTCCAGATTCCCAATGTCCGTTGCCAACCCATGTGGACCTTGAAAAATTTCTTCTTGATGATGGTTACTTGAATTAGTGCCAGGGTAGGATCATGGTTCTCAAACCTGGCTTCTCAGAGTCGCCAGTGGATCATCAAAAAGACAAAAAGAAAGTATAAAACCCAGAGCTCTCTTTCCCTCAATCCCCACTCAGAATTGCCAGGGTCCATCCTTATATAGGTTTTAAATCTCCATAGGTGGGGGGTGGGAGGGCTGTTGTTTTTCGGTCGTGTTTAAGAACTACTGAGAGCCGGGCTCTGTGGCTCAGCCTGTAATCCCGCGCCTTGGGAGGCTGAGGTGAGTGGATTGCCTGAGCCTGTGGGTTCGAGACCTGCCTGGGCAACTTGGCGAGACCTCATCTCTACAATAAATCAAACAAATCAGCCAGGCGTGGTAGCGCGCGCCTGTAGTTCCAGCTACTTGGAAGGCTGAGGCGGAAGGATCGCCGGAGCCCAGCAGGTCAAGGCTGCGGTGGCCGGGAACGGCCACTGCACTCCAGTCTGGGTGACAGTGAGACTCCAACTCAAAAAAAAGAACTACTGAGATTTAGTCACAAGGAATGCCAATGGAAAAAAGTGTAATTTTTCTGAAACACTATCTTAGTGCTTTGTAACCTTTTTCATTTATGGTACACATACAAGTGAGGATATTTGTATAGCACCTTGAAACAAACTGGAGGAGGTGTTGTCATGAGCCCTGGTCCTGCAGTGACCCAGCTGGGTCTATTGAAGCTGAGGTGGTCCCTGTCTTCACACACCCTGTAACTATTACCAGTCCACAGGTGTTGGTTGGGAAGTTCTGCTCAAGATCCTAGCAGATATAACATAATTGCATATAATTACATTGAATACATTTTTTTGATGATGGACTTTTAAATCAAGATATTCACATTAGCCCGACATACCTCGAAAATGAGAAAGAGGCTAGTATTCAGTAGCATATCTTCTAGTCAGTTTTTCTAAACATTTGGACTTAGAAATTTCAAGTAAAAATGTGTTTTTATTGTGAACAGAAATACATTAGCATTACCGAAGTATAAGGAAGGACTCAAAAAAACTGGAATGTATTTATTAAAAAATTGTGTATTCTTAAATGTTTAAACTTCAGTCGCCTCCAAAGTACTCTCCGTTTGATACAGTACACCTACTGAGATAACTTTTTCTACTGCTCAAAAACAGTTTTTGAACTCATCAATTTTGATGCCTTTTAATGCTTCTTCTGTTTTTTGTTTCACTTCTTCCACATCAGCAAAACATTTCCCTTTGAGCTCTTTTTTCATCAGGGAAACAAACAATTAAAAAGCCACTCAGGGCAAGATCAGGTGAATAGGGAGGATGGGGTATGGTGGGAACACAGAAGGTCATGCCACTTTGGGTCAAAACCTGCTGAACACTCAGCACAGTGTGGGCAGGTTATTTGTGTAAATCATCCAGCATGAAATAGGCAAATGCGTTGAAAGAATCTCCAAAAAAAAA
>CAUYQG010000956.1:0-20405 GCA_963574415.1 Tarsius wallacei
GCGCGCTACCACGCCCGGCTGATTTTTTGATTTATTGTAGAGATGAGGTCTCGCTTGCCCAGACGGGTCTCGAACCCGCGGGCTCAGGCAATCCACTCACCTCAGCCTCCCAAAGGCGTGGGATTACAGGCTGAGCCACCGAGCCTGGCTTCAATGACTTTTTCTACTTGTATTCATGGGTTAGACTGAAAGGGAAGGCTACTTCTATAACATGGGAGTGCTTTGACCATTTAGGTGCTAGTTTCATAAATTAATGTTCCTACTCTTTGCTTCTCATCATCAGAACATCTAATTCAGATAAGTGTTGGCCCCTTTTAAAGGCATCCAGGCAAGGATGTACTTTTCCATTTAATAATATAATACCGGCCGGGCTCAGTGGCTCAGCCTGTAATTTCAGCACTTTGGGAGGCCGAGGCAAGTGGATTGCCTAAGCCCACAGGTTCGAGACCAGCCCGAGAAACTTGTTGAGACCGCATTTCTACAATAAATCAAAAATTAGCCTGGAGTGGTAGCACACACCTGTAGTTCCGGATACTTGGAAGACTGAGGCGGAAGGATTGCCAGAACCCAGCAGGTTGATGCTGGAATGGCCATAAGCATGCCACTGCACTCTAGCCTGGGCAATGGAGTAAGACTCCAACTCAAAAAACAAAACAAACAAACAACAACAACAACAATAATAATATAATACCATTCCATGGTCGTTTTTTAGTTGAGACTATTATTACATATATCTAACACAAATTATTATATCCTCTCATCTAATAGAAAAGATAGCAGAACCAGTTTGGGGAACAGATAGGTTTAGGAGAAGCACATTCTTCCTTACTTGGAAGAATTTTGAAATGTAGACTACTATGTTATTACTGGAACTTTGAAACCAACCTCTTTTGAGCTAACCTCTCTTACAGAAGTTCAGTTCACAGACCCATCTGTGAGTCTGTGCTGTTCTGTGTGCTGTATAGTACTGGAGAGAGGTACTGGCATTGCTGTCTCTAGTGGGGTTGCCTCAAAGTTGGTGTGTTCCTGTGTTCCTGGACCTCTAAGCTGGTGTTTGGAAGGTCTTTTTCACATAGAAACAATGGTAGCTAGATCTTTATCAGAGATGTATTTCATCATCCAGCTTCACTGTGTATTAAATGAGCCTGTGTAACATCCTTTGTATAATTAATCACCATTCATAATATTTCCTTTGGGAAATTACAATCAAGTTCCAAAAACCAATTAATTTTTTTTTGCTATGCAAAGTTCTAAACATGTACAAAAAATAGAAGAGTATAATGAACCTCCATGTACCTATCACTCACTTCAGCAGTTAATCAACTCATAGCCAGTCTTGTTTCATCTATTTCCATCATCATCACTACCCCTACTTCTTCCCATGGCTGTCCTAGGGTTTTTTAATTTTAAAAAAATTTTTATTTTATTTATTTATTTATTTATTGAGTTGGAGTCTCACTCTGTGGCTCAGGCTGGAAGGTAGTGGCATGCTCCTGGCCACTGCAACCTTGACCTGCTAGGCTCAGGTGATCCTTCTGCCTCAGCCTTCCAAGTAGCTGGAACCACAGGCATGTGCCACCACACCCAACTGACTTTTTTGATTTATTGTAGAGACGAGGACTTGCCATGTTGCTCAGGCTGGTTTCGAACCCCTGAGCTCAGGCAGTCCTCTCACCTCGGCCTCCCAAAGTGCTGGGATTATAGGTGTAAGCCACTGCACCTGGCCTTATTTTTAATTTTTAATTTCCAATTACTTTTGAGTTGGGGTCTCACCCTTTCGTCCAGGCTGGAGTGCAGTGGCATGATCACGGCTCACTGCAGCCTCCACTTCCTGGTCTCAAGCAATCCATCTGCCTCAGTCTTCAAGTAGCTGGGACTACAGGCATATGCCACCATGCCTGGCTAATTTTTTTGTTTTTTGTAGAGATGAGGGCTTGCTGTGCTGTCTACGCTGGTTTTGAACTCCTGACCTCAAGCTGTCCTCCCTCCTTGGCCTCCCAAAGTGCTGGGATTACAGGCATGAGCCACTGCACCTGACACTTGTCCCAGATCATTTTAAAGGCAATTCCACCTATCCCAGCATTTTACCAGTAAATATTTCAGTATGAATTTTTAAAAGACAAGAACACACACATATACAAACTTCTCAATACCATTATCACATCTTTAAAAAATTAACAAAAAATTTTAATACCACCACATATCTTATCTAGTCAGTTTTCACATTTCCCCATTGTCTTATAAATATTCTTTTCAGAGCACTTCTACTTTGATGGACTACTATGCCACCATTAGGACTGTAATTGTGAAGACTATGTTGACTGAATCAGATCTAAACAAGGTTCATGCATTGCATTTGGTCACTGTTCTCATAACTTTTTTTTTATTTTTTAGGTTATACTTTCTTTCCTCTTTTATTTTTCTTGCAATGAAATTGTTGGAGAAACCATGTTGTTTATCCTTTAAGGTTTTCCACATTTTAGAGTGTCTTCATTGCATCCCTGGGGTAGTATTTGGTATATTTCTCATTCCTCTGTATTTCCTGTAAACTGGGAGTTAGATTTAGAAGCTTGAACAACTCACTTTAAATTATGAGCCCTTTGTGTGTTGGGAACGGTAGGGGCAAAATATGTTTTTTACACATAAAAGCATATGATGGTTAGAACATGTTGAAAAAGACAAGTAACAAAAAAGAAGAAAAGAAAAAAAACAGATGATGGGCTTCATCTGATATCAATCAAATATCGTGATGCATTTCTCTCCTTTCTGACTTTCCCGTGTTTCTAATTTGAAAAGATGAATCTAAGACAAATCTGGAAATGCCCCTGAATAAAGGGGTTTCGCTTGTAATCCTTATTTGTGCTTTTCAATTTAAGATGGGAAATGTAAGGATATTAAAGGCACTTGAAGAGAGAATGGCATTACTCTAGCAATTTTATTATATTCTGGTTGTCTTTATCAGTATGCATATTTACATGTAACAGTTGTAATCATGGTTAGCATCATATTTTACAGCCTTTTTTAAAAAAATAAACTTTAAAAAATCTACATAGTCTTCACAATTACAGTCCTAATGGTGGCATAGTAGTCCATCAAAGTAGAAGTACTGTAATTTTTTTTTGATGTACCATAATTTTTTAACCATTTCCCATCACTGAGCATTTATTTATTCTCTGCATTTTTACATTAGAGTGAATGCCATAATAGCCATCTTTATTCATGTCACTATTTACTTCATTAAAATTGAATTCCGAGGAAATACATTTTGGGGAATGGAATTATTGAGTCAAAGGGTTTTTAGAGCTGCTTATATATTTGCTTTCCAAAAGGCAGATAATAGCACTCTTTAATTCAGGGCTTTTTATTTTCTAGAATTCCTCCCTCCCCCAATTCAACCCTCACCCAAAAATCATCTGTAGTTTCCCATACACAGGACATTTAATTTGTGTATGCGAAAATGTATTTAAGTACTGGGATGAACGGAAGCATCTTTAGTCTCACTGTCTAGATGAAAAAATTAAAACTAAAAAATTAAAAAGTATTTTATTTCTGTGAGTGAAAAAGAAAAACCTTCCAAAGGAATCTACTCTTAAAAATAAAAAATGAAGCCGGGATTGGTGGCTCAGCCTGTAATCCCGCGCTGAGGTGAGTGGATTGCCTGAGCCCGTGGGTTCGAGACCCGCCTGGGCAACTTGGTGAGACCTCATTTCTACAATGAGTCAAAAAATTAGCCGGGCGTGGTAGCGCACGCCTGTATTTCCAGCTACTTGGAAGGCTGAGGCGGAAGGATCGCCGGAGCCCAGCAGGTCGAGGCTGCGGTGGCTGGGAGCGGCCACTGCACTCCAGTCTGGGCAACGGAATGAGACTCCAACTCAAAAAAAATAAAATAAAATAAAAATAAAAAATGAAAAGATATACACTGTCCTTTATGGTAGCCACTACTGAGCACTTAAAATATGACTAATCCAAGTTGAGATATACTCAAGTGTCAAATATACACCAGATCTCAAAGATTTAGTACAAGAAGAAGTGAACTGTCTCACTAATATTTTTATATTGATTATAGGTTGAAGATAATTTTGTTATATGGGAGTTAGTAAGATATATTATTAAAATTAATTTCACCTTTTTCTTTTTAATTTTTTTTAATATGGCTACCTGAAAATTTAAAGTTCCACACGTGGCTTGCATTTCATTTCTAGCCCTGGCCTAGACAATCTTGAGGCAGTAGCTTCTGAAAGTGGGGAGGCTGTAATTAAAGCTATAACTAAGAGTCGTCTTGGGAAAGAAAAATTACCAATGACTCAGTACAACTCAGTAAAATTCTTCCCCTAAAATGAGCTGATCAGGCCAAGGTGATTGTATAGTTCTGATAACCTGGGGTAGATGAAAGAGGAGATAAGGTAAAATAATGAGTTGCCACATTCTCCTGCTGTCCAGATTTCCATCTGGTGGTGAATATCAACTCTGTCCTCTCTCGCCCTTCTTCCTCGGTTTAGGTTCTATGCCCGGGACTCCGGCCTCCTCAAGTTTGAGATCCAGGCAGGCTTGCTGGGCCGCCCCATCAACCACACAGTGCGACGCCTTGTTGCCTTTACCTTTCACCCTTTTGAGCCTTTTGCTATTTCCGTGCAGAGGACTAATGCTGAGTATGTTGTCAACTTCCATATGCGACACTGCTGCACATAGGTGCCTCACCAAAGCCAGCCTATCTGGTCTTCCAAGACTTTGCCACCTCTTATCTCAGTAGATTCTGAGACGAAAGCTCCTGACTACCGGCTTTGTTGGTTCCAGCCTGGTGTACCTCAAGTGGAAGAGAGCCAGAGAGGAGCGAGGTTGTTCAATTAATGTAATTTTTATGGAATACAATATTACTACTGATTGATTGAAAGTCCTCTTCCCTTGTTCCTATGGGAATGCCCAACATTAATTAAGTCCATTTCATTTTTGCTTTTCTTTGCATTTTATTGCTATGAAGATGAAAGCATTACACCTTTATCCCCTTCATATCACTTCTTTGGCATTATGTTTGCAGCCGGAAGCAGGTGAATCTTGTTTACTCATGAGAACTATGTATATTCTTTCCACTTAGTCAACAAGCAGGGCTATCTTTATAAGAAAGAAAAATAAAGCCTTGGTATTTTCTTACTTAAATGTATCCTGTTTGATGACTGCCTTATGTTCCAATCACACCCAATGTTTTTCAAGTACTTAGTTTCCAGGAAGGACTATGAAAGAGACACGAGGCCATGGATGCAGCAGCTGCTCCTGGGAGAACTAAGCGGTGAGTGCCAGCAGGAGAGACAGTCATCTGCCAGGATTGTTTCCTTCCCTAGGGTTTTCTCTCGGTAATTGTCACAGCTGGAGGAATTGGGTGTAATTGCACATCTTCGTGTGGAAGCATGCTCCCATCTGTACCATATGTGTCATGCAGGTGGGAGAGTGAGCAGCTCTTGTTCGCCATAGCAGTAACAAACACTGTGTAGCACGTACTGTAATTTGGGTAGTGGGAGCTGGCAAGCTGCAGGTGTCCCTACAGAGACCAGACTGGCTGTTTCTGGACGACCAAGGCATCATAGCCATCCCACAAACACCTGCCGGCCCCAGCCGCATCCTTCTGTCACATTCTCAACTCTGCCAGACTGTTTATGTTCCATTTGCATAATGTATCCCAGTAAGGTAGTAGTTTTATTTGGTAACATCTGACTTTGAAGGTAGCTTTGAAATGTTGGGTTCCAGATCAGGCTATGAAAGGTGCCATGGATACAAACAGCTGAATCCTGTCTTCCTTTCACCATCCAAACTGACTTCCTTTGGTAACATTAGAAATGCGTTAAGAATTGTTGAGTCCCACCAGAAACAGTTCTGCTAATTTCAGCATATTCAAAATGGAACAGCTAAATTCAGTCTCATTCAGCATGCAACACGGTACTTGAGCACCTACTATGAGTCAGGTAGGTGCTATGCCAAGATGCTAAGGATGAGGGGAGAAATAGACAAAGAGATTATGATAGCGACATGGTAAAAGCTCTAATTGTGTCTCTCTGGGGACAGTGGAGGGAAAGGCAGAGGAAAGGTATACTGGAGAAGGAACACTGAAAGTGGATAAATGGGAGTGTGATGTGTGACCCAGGGTTGAGGACACTTCAAGGAGAGGCCCAGCATGTGCAAGGGCACAGAAGCATGAGAAGGGCTGTTGAAATTGTGGATTGGTAGATACGTGAATATAGCTCTAGTGTAAACTGGGATGGGGGAGGCAGGAGAAATGTTACTGAATGGGTAGACTGAGGATATTGTGAAGAGAGATCTTGTGCATGGTGCTGGGGTTTAGGTAGTGGGAGGCATAAAGTGAATTTCACAAAAGTAACTTTCAGCCATCTAAAAGATGGCTCCGAAGGAATAGAGATGGGAGGTCAGGTGAGCTAATGGTGGTCATCCAAAGGAGAATGAGAGGGGATGAGCTGTCACTGGGCCTCTGGAAGGATGAAGTACTTTGTAGATCGTGATGAACATAGAATCCCAAAACTTGATGATTCTAATCATGCATTCATAATACAGATGCTCTTCAACTTATGATGGGGCTGCATCTGGACAAACCCATCATAAGCTGAGAGTATGTGATGATGGGTTTATCTGAATGTCACCCTATCATAATGAACATACTGAATGCATATAGCTTTTGTACATCCTAAAGTTGAAAGATCCTAAGTTGAGCCATTGTTAAGACATCCCCAATTGGGGCTATCTATAATTGTGTTCTTGTACTACTCGTTACCCTAGAAGTCTTGTCACACATTTGTGGGGCTGAACTAACTTTTCTTTGTAGAAACATTTTACTTGCAGTTTTTTTTTTTTTTTGAACTACGTTGCTTGATTGTATTGGGGACTTGGCAAAGTGGCAAAAGCACAGTTTGAAATCACTCATGCCTCAGTGAATCCTAGCCCTTCCATTCATTTGCTGTGTAATCCTGGGCTGATCACCTAGCCTTTCTGAGACTTGACTTACACTTTCTCCCATCACCTGTGGTATCCTGGATTGAGCTGGGGAGAGGGTGATAGAGTGTGGGGGAGGCTCTGCCTGGTTGTAAGGCCCCTGCCCACTAGTAGCCCACATCACCTCCACTCGCATTCCGTATAGAGGTCCTCATCATATAGCTCATGTAACAAGCAAGGAAGCCTGGGAGATGTCGTATGCCTGGCCAGCCGATACCAGGTACTCTTGTATTCAAAGAAGGGGGAATGGGTATTGGTAAGCAGCTAGCCATTGCTGGAACATTAGCATCTTCACTAGCTGTCACATCCCCTCAGGTCTCTCCTATTTTCTTATTTAGCTGAGGTTGTGAGGTCCCAGCACTATAATCACTCCCTTGCAATTAACCTTTACTTACTTGCTGCTCTGCTTCCATGCTAATATAGAAAAACCTCAATTATGTACATGTTGGTGTCAGAACAGCTGAAAATAACTACAGAAAAACCATGTTTGTTCTTAAGTTCCTGCTGACAAACCTGAAGTGGGCACTCATGATTGCTGAGCAGTCCTCATATCCTGCTCCTTGAAATTGCTGTTTTACACCTTCGCCTCTCTCTTTAAAACCCCTCCTCCAGTCTCTCAGCCAGTCACCTTGCCACCTCCCTCATGGCAGAAATAGAAACCCTCAGGTGGAAATTCCCTTGTCTTTGCTGGACCATGGCAGCCATATGACTTGGATCTGTACTCATTCCCTGCTTTTCCTCCTGTCGCAATGAATGAAATAGCTTTGCTTCTCTAAAAGGCCTTTCCTGCTCCTGTCCACTAAATCTCATTTCCTTTTGAATTCTCAAAACACCTTGGTCTTTGTTTCGACAATTGTTTTCTCTCTCCTGTATCATTTTTCTCTTGATAGGTCATTCCTGTTAACAATATAAATAGATATGCTGGAGGACCTTCTATCTTATTCCCCCTTACTGCCCACTTCTCTGTTACTCTTTATAGCAAAACTTCTCAGAAGAATTGTCTTAATTAAATGGTTTCATTTCCCTACAACCCATTTTTTCTCAACCCAGTCCAGAGAAGTTTCTGCCCCCACCTTTCCTCTGAAACTGCAGTTGTCTGGGTCACCAGTGATTTCATGTTACCAACACAGTGGTCACCTCTTATCACTCTCTTATTCAACCTCCAAATGTTGGACATAGTCCTCTGTATCAAGAAACACTTGGTTCTCTTGCTTTCTAGGACAGTGTGTGCTGGCTTTCTTCCTGACTTACTAGTTGCTGCTTCTTGGTGCCTTGTGCTCGCTTCTCCTCTGCTTTGCCTTATAGCTGTTGGAGTTCCCCAGCACTCAGCCTCGGATCTTCACCTCTTTTTCTCTAGGTATTCTTTCTTTAGTTGATTTCATCCACTGCATGGTTTTAAATTCTAGTTATATGCTGATGCCTCTCAAAGTTATAACTCCAGCCTGGACCCTTTTCTTGACCTCCAAATTAATATAGCCCATGACTCAACATGATGTTTTCCTTTGGATAGATAATAGGTGTTTTAAAACTAGCATGTCCAAAACAACACTCTGATTCCCCAGCCTGTTTTTCCTTCAAGATTCCACACATAGCTTCAATGTCTACCTGTCTGAGCTCCAAACTTAGGAATTATTCTCAGTTTTTCTTTTTCCCATCCCCCTCCATTGTGCTCATCTTGTACACATCTGACTTCACTTGAGGTATGTGCCCTGAGCTATCTAAACCAATGATGATAGTTCCATATTCCTTGCTAGTTACCAGAACAGAATCCTAGGCCAAAGCCAGTATGCATGAAGGGGGTCAGTTTAGGAATGTCATGTGTCTTAATTCAGGTCAGTGGTATAATGAGGTTAAGATTTCTGGGGAAGATTTCCTTTTTTGGAGAATGTCACCAATAAGGAAACATGTAGCACACATTTCCACTCTCCAGTCCTCTATGACCATACTCAAAAGAGGCAGCCTCAGGATGAAGCTGACCTTCTGGATGGCAGAATGAAGAGGAGGAAAGAACATATCTTATGACAGGTGACTAGAGCAAACAAACCTGAGACCCATCCTACATCTGGATTTCACCAAACATGGCTGGTGAACTAGAGCAAACAACCCTGAGACCCATCCTACATCTGGATTTCCAGTTCTGTGAGATGATGCATTTCCTTATTGTTTAAGACAATGCACTGGGTTTTTTGCTTTTACAATTGAAGGCAAATTAATAGATGCTAAGAGAAAAGCAGGTCCCCTGTGGAAAAATTCATAGCATTCCTGCTGGCTGGCTACTGTCTTAGATTGTTCCAGTTCTCATGAGGCCCAGTTATGCTGAGATTCTTATTCTTGCATTTCTCTAAGCTTCCTGGCTCTCCTTTAGGCCTCTGCAGCCATACCTGAGCTGGCCTGGGTGTTTCTTGTAACCAAAAGGATTTAAAGTGGGAGAAAAAGCTCTCAGCCCATGAGTATTTGACGCGTATTGGGTTCTCAATCCTCTTGTGTTTATGTTAGTTTTGTTCCTAAAGGATTTAAGGCAGCTCTCAGTAAATTCCAATATTGTCTCTCCACAAATGTCCAGTGGATCTCAAGAATCTTTGGAGAAACAAGTTATTTGGATCAAACGTGAAGAAAAGCAGGGACAGCCTTCAGGGGATATGTCTTTCAGATCCAGAGCTTTCCCTGAACCTCCCCTCTCATCCTTGCTTGGCTGGAGCTGGCATATTCACTAGCAGGGCCAGGCTGCTCTGGACCTTGGAGAGAAAGGTTCCGTTTAGATACAGCAAAACTTCTTTCATTTGGAGCCCTTGTGGAGAAGCACAGTATAAATGAGCCTAAATTAGATAATTTTTAAAAGTACGGTAGCTTCATTATTTTCAAGTACACTGAGTAACTTCAACTCAGTCATGAAGTGTTCCTTTGCAGAAGCCCTTAGGGACTTTCCTTAATGAGTAGATTATAATTATTGGTAATCAGCATAACGGTTCTCTGCAATGCGTGCTTTGAAAGTAATTGAGCATATTAAGTGGTTTTGATGTTCCAGGGGGGCAATTTTGTTTACAACATTAATCTGCTCAGAATATACCCTTTATAGCTATAACCCTGTTGTTTAAAAAAAAAAAAAACAACTCTGAAAACTCTCCATCAGACAACATTTGATTTCCAGTGTAGGAGGCAGAGAGATGTTTATTAGGACTTGGACTCTTTGCCATGGTGCCCTGATAGAATTATGGGAACAGCTCAGGCTTGCAGGTGAGGCCTTGTGTAAACTCTGGCTCCGTCACCTACTATGTAAGCATAGGCTCGATAATAAGAATTTTAGTGAGTCTTAGTTTCTCCTCTGTAAAATGGGGGTGATTTCTACATTGTAGGGTTGATGTGGGCACTAAATGAATGCTAATTCAAGCTCTTAATACAATAAGTGCTCAATAAATGCTAGCTGCCTTTGCCTTCCTCTGTAGGTGACTTGGCCTGCGTGGGAGGCTCTCCTGCCTCGTTAGTGTCACAATCTATTCCAAGCCCTGGTTGTATTTACTGATTCCCTCCCTGGTGACCAAGCAACATAAGCTTGCCCCTTCTCCAGGCCCAACAACCCCTGCCTACCCACAGGAGACTGGCGCCACACTCCAAGGTGGCGCCCTTCTGCTGCTGTAGCCTCTGTCCCCAGCATACCCATGTCTGAGAAGACCAGAACATTCTTAACTGGCTTTGCAGTGAAACACATTGCTTAAAGGGAGCTTTGTTTGCTGAAGATTTGTTATTGGTGTGTTGTTGCTTGTGACCGTTTATTAAGAGCTTACTTACTAAGGTCCAGATGCTAGGCTAAGCACTTTATATAGACAAGCATTTAGCACATTTCACCAGTTCTGAGACACATTTTTTTGAAATTGGAGTGTATCTTAAAATTGATGTCTTATCAGTGTCAGCCAGGCAGCAGTTGTGACGCTACTGCTGACATCACCTGGCCATGTGCAAATTGGCATGTTCTTCCCAGTGCCATCATTTCTATTGAGTAATGTGCATTGATGACACGTGTTCAATGTAAGTGCTTCTTAAGGTGTCTTCAAAAAGATTATACTCTGATTTAGTATGATAATGAAAGGTTGTTTTGTATTCAGAAGGGCACAGAAACAGAGCAGTGGGGTTAATTTTGATATTAGTGAAGCACAGATCTGCCATTGGAGGAATGAACATGAGGCCATATATATGTGTGTGTGTGTGTTGGAAGAACACCCACTGAAGAAGGAGAAACTACTCCATTGCTTGGAATAAATGGAAGAAGTTTTAATGCAATGAAAGGCCTAGTGTGACCAGTTCATGCAAAGCACAGGACTAATCATTAAGGTGTGAATTGATTTGTTAGAAACGTTCTGCTGACTTTGAACAGGAGCTGATTAACTTCAGGGACATGTGTTTCAATACAGAAAAAAAACCAAAACTAGCGTTTAAGTCAAACAGGAAACTGGGTGTTCTTCAACATGCCTCAAAATATGAGAGGCCTTAAAACCATTCTTTGCAAAAGTATATCTTGAGGATACTGGGATTTGTCTTAATCAGGTATGGCAAGACACACAGGAAATGACCGTCAGGAAGAAAGAAGTCTGTTATACTCACAGGTCCCTAGAAATAAGGCACACATGCCACACAGGGCCACGGGAAAGTACCTGAATCTGTCAGGAGGCAGAGGGAAAAGGAGAAAATGTGGTCTAGAGCCTTTTTATTTTTTCAGAGTCAGAGTCTTACTCTGTCCCCAGACTGGAATACAGTGGTTATGCTCACAGCTACTGCAACCTTGACCTGCTGGGCTCAGGCAGTCCTTCCGCCTCAGCCTTCCAAGTAGCTGGAACTGTAGGCTACTGCTCTTGCCAAGTTGCCCAGGCTAGTTTCGAATCCCTGGGCTCAGGTAGTCTTCTCACCTCCACCTTCCGAAGTGCTGGGATTACAGGCCTGAGCTACCATGCCGGTTTTAAGAGCCTTTGTCTTTGATTGTTGTAGAAAGGAATGGGCCAGGCAGGGTAAACAGTTTTGGGACTGGCTAGTTCGAATAATTTTGGTGGGCTCTGAGGTATAGGGCCTGTTCCTAGTTGTCTGACACCTGGCCCTGAGGTGATTAGGGCAGAATGTGAGAGTCCATAAAAGAGGTGGTTGGGGGTGTGGGCTCTGGATTTGTTGGTTTGCATATGAAAGACATGTTCCCAGACAAGTTGTTATCTCTAGGAATTAGCAAATTCTGGGAGGGGCAGTCCTGGGTCAAAACATCAGAAAACAAAAGGTATGGTTATTATAGTATAAAAATAATTCCAAGTAATTAGAAAGTATTGTCATGGTTTAATTTTACTTCGTGACATATTGTGGTAACCAGCCTCCAAGATGGCCCATAGCGACCCCACCTCCTGTATTCATGCTCTTGTGGAGTCCCCTTCCACATTGTATCAGGGCTGTTCTGCATGACCAGTAAAACGTAGCAGAAGTGATGTGTCACTTTTGAGGCTCAGTTATAAAGGACATTGCGGCCGGGCTCTGTGGCTAAGCCTGTAATCCCAGCACTTTGGGAGGCCAAGACGAGTAGATTGCCTGAGCCTGCGAGTTCAAGACCAGTCCAGGAAACTTGGCGAGGCCTTATCTCTGTAATATATCAAAAATTAGCCAAGTGTGGCAGCGCGCACCTATAGTTCTGGCTACTTGGAAGGCTGAGGCTGAAGGATCGCCAGAGACCAGCAGGTTGACACTGGGGTGGCCGTGAGCATGCCACTGCACTCCAGAGTGAAACTCCAACTCAAAAAAAAGAAAAAAGAAAAAAGACATTGCAAGGATAGGCTTCTGTACCCACTCTACCCTCCCTTGAATCACTCACTCAGCTGCCATGTTACAAGGAGACGCAGGCAATCTTCTGGAGAGACCCACTTACTGAGTGACTGAGGCTTCCTGCCAACAGCCATATGAGACATCTCTTGGAATTCCATCCTCCAGTTCCAGTCAGACCTTCAGAGGACTGCAACTGGAAACCCTTAGCTTAAACCACCAAATAAGCCACTCCCAGATTCTTGATTCTCAGAAATTGTGTGAGACAATAAATATTTTATTTATTTATTTGTTTATTTATTTATTTATTTATTTTTTTGAGTTGGAGTCTCACTCTGTCGCCCAGACTGGAGTGCAGTGACTGCTCCCAGCCACTGCAACCTCGACCTGCTGGGCTCCGGCGATCCTTCCACCTCAGCCTTCCAAGTAGCTGGAACTACAGGCGTGTGCTACCACGCCCGGCTAATTTTTGATATTGTAGAGATGAGTTCTCACCAAGTCGCCCAGGCGGGTCTCGAACCCGCGGGCTCAGGCAATCCACTCACCTCAGCCTCCCAAGGCGCGGGATTACAGGCTGAGCCACCGAGCCCGGTTGATAATAAATATTTTAAACTTCCGAGTTTTGGGGATAATTTGCTGTGTAGCAAGAAATATTATTAGGGTGTTCACAGAAAACATAAACACGCATAGTCAACAGCCATATGATAAATGCTTATAATACTTATTTTACACCCATGAAATGAGCAAAGGTTAAAGACATTTGATGACCAATGTTGACAAGGATGTAGTGTGCTGTCACCCACTGTTGGTTGGAGAGTAAGTTGCCTCAGATTTCTTGGAAGACAAAAAAGCAATATCTTAATAAATGTACACAACATTGAACCCAGTTGTATTCTAACTCTAAATATATATCTAGGCAAAACATTTGTATGTGTGAATAAAACATACCACAAGTTTGCGAACTATTCTAGAAAAAGTACTCCATACCTTGTTGCTGAATATCACTACAGTCACCTTTACAGTACTCTCCTTGGAAAGCTATGCACCAATGCCAGAGCCTAGTCCACCTGTCAAAGCAATTTTGGAACTCTTTTTCTGGAATGGTCATCAAAGCTGTCATTGTATTACCCTTGATGTCCTGAATGTCATCAAAATGTCTTTCTTTCAATATTTCCTTTACCTTCAGGTAAAGAAAAAAGTCATTGGAGGCCAGACCAGGTGAGTAGGGAAAGTATTGCAATACAGTTATTTGTTTACTGGCTAAAAACTCCCTCACAGACAGTGCTGTGTGAGCTGGTGCATTGTCGTGATAAAAGAGCTCTTTCTGGACCATTTTTGTACACACCTTTCTCATGAACAGATTTTCAGTTCAGATTTTTCTGTTTCTCTATTGATGTTTATTTGGTCTGCTGTGCTGCTCACAGTCAACCAATTTTTGATGTGAAACTCAAATTTTTGCAATGTTTTTGTCAGCTCTGCTTGTTACTGGCCATTCTGACTTCTCTTCATCACATTTGTACACTGTTTTCTTCATGGCATTATCTCCATAAACTTGAACTAACATGTTCCTGATTTCACTTCTACTCTTGCCAAGTTTAACAAGAAATTTAATGTTTATTGCTCTAATTCAAGCTCTGACACTCTTGCAATGGCACACAAAAGCATGCAACAATAATGGACGTCACTCAGTAAGACACTCCCACACATCAACACGATCATAGCTGTGAGACACTGATATACCAAGATTATGAAACCTTGCCAAGTTGTTTGCACAGTGCTGCCAGCGTAATAAGCACATGGCAACAAGTTCGCAAACTTAATTGTCAGAGCTTATGTGTTCATTGTAACTTTTTAATTATGAAAAAACAGAAACTATTAACTATGAATCAATAGAAAATGAACTAAATTGTGAAACAGCCATAAAACGGGATCTGCTCCAACTGTTGAAGACAATGAGGCAAATCTATGTATTGATTTGGAAAGCTCTTGGCGACATTCATTGAAGAACTATGTTTAGTGTGATTTTTTGTATGAAGATAAAAATAACTGAACTTGATACTAACCTTGAGGTGAATATACATGTAAATACATACATGCTTGTAGAGTCATAGGACACTTTTGAAAGGATGCAGAAGGCTACTAACAATGGTTACCTCTGGAGAGTGGGCCTGGAAGTGAGGGAATGTAGATATTTAAGATTTAGCTTATTCTTTTTGTCTTTGTAATTTTCTTTAAAGAAATTTTAATGAGTTTTTAAAAAGTTTTCATTGTAGTAAAAAGTACATAAGATTTACCATCTTCATTAATTTTTATTCTACAGTTCAGTACTGGTGTTTTTTTTCTTTCTTTCTTTTTGCATCTTTTTGATTTCTGGATCCAAAACGCTAGAACTTTTTCATGTTGCAAAACGGAAATTCCATGAGCATTAAACAAAGACTCTCCATTCTCCCTACCCCAGCCCTTGGCCAACATCCATTCTACTTTTTTTTTTTCAATCAGATTCTCACTCTGTCACCCAGTCTGGAGTGCAGTGGCATACTCACGGCCAACATAGCCTCGACCTACTGGGCTCAGGCGATCCTTCCACCTCACCCTTCCAAGTAGCTGGAAATATAGACGTGCACCACCATGCCTGGCTAATGTTTTCATTTATTGTAGAGACAAGGTCTCGCCAAGTTGCCCAGGCTGGTCTTGAACCCATGGGTTCAGGCAATCCTCTCGCCTCCACCTCCCGAAGTGCTGGGATGACAGGCCATCATGCCTGGCCCATTCTACTTTCTGTCTCTATAATTTTGATTACTCTAGGATCCTCATAGAAGTGGAATACTACAGTATTTGTCCTTTTGTGACTGACTTATTTCACTTAGCATAATTTCCTCAAGGTTCATCCATGTTGTTTCGTGTGTCAGAATGTCTTTTCTTTTGAAGGCTGAATAATATTCCGTTGTGTTTATCCATTTACCCATGGAGAGACCCTTGAGTTGCTTCTGCCTCTTAGCCATTATGAATAGTGTTACAAAAGATGTGTAAATATCTCTTGGCGATCTTGTGTTCAGTTATTTTGGATATGTGCCCAGAAGTGGAATTTAATGAGATTTTTCAAAAAGTATTTAACCAATGACTTCACCTGCAGCAGCAGAGGTGATATCAGGTAGATACTCTCTGTGAGCTAGTAGAATTGAGTCATCTGAGGCCAGGATTTTCTTTACTTTTCCAGCCTTCCAGGGGCTTAGCAATTTCATTTCTGCCCCCAAACCTTTCCTTTGCACAGAGACAGGAGGAGGCTTAGCAGGCTTGTGAACCGGCTGCTCCCATCTGCATTAATTCAGCACATTTCTATAGCTCCCTGAAGGAGGAGACGCTGCAGCAGCATTTAATTAGTGGCCAGGAACATGCTTTCCCAAGGACACGACTTATTTCTCAGCCAGCTGTTGCCTGTTGCTCCCTAGCAACATGAAGTACTCACATCTGATTGCTCTAAGGCCCTTTCTCTCCAGACAAGGGGGGCGGCCAGTTCACCTGCTGTCACAGCCTGGGGTGGGGGCAGGGGGTTTCCTGGATCTGGGACTAATTCTTCATAGGAAGTGAGAGATCTGAACTTGTGATTCCTGCCAGCTATGGCACTAAACCTCTTGACTCTTGAACTGCCTACTGGTGGTTCAGGTGCTCCACTACCCCTCTCCTTCAAGTTCACGACCAGAGCAGATAGAAGGAACTTCACCAGCTTTAACACAGGCCAAGCAACATGGCTTAGGCATGTCCACTAGGATTTTAAAGTGCAGTGGAGAGACTCTGGGGAAAGGGAGAGTGATCTTGCCCCCCAGATGGGAGAGTCTGCCTGTCAGGGGGACTGGGTAGGGGTGATGGAGGCCTTGCCACCATACCACCTTATACACAAGGAGCAAGGGGAGCCTCAGCCTCATCCCAAGTGGCCCACTAACTGTTCTTGGTGTCTGGGGGCCCTGGAAAGGGAGTGGGGAGGCAGATGTCCGAAGCAGCCACCACTCTGAGTCTGAACTTGCTGTTCTCCATGGGGTCTGAGACTGCTGCTCTGGGATCAGACTTCAGGCTGGTTCCTCCCAAGTGCTTCTCTTGCAGAGGTTGCAAATTGGAGGCTTTGAGACAAGGTACTGCAGTTTTGTAGGATATCTTGCTTTTTCATGTTGCCATCAGGAGGCCCAGCTGTCCCACGTGCCAATCTTCAGGGTCCCCTTTAAATAGAGCGTGTGTACTCTCCATCTCACACAGTCCCCACCTCACTCATCTGTCTGCCCTGTGTTCATGTGTGACCCTTGTGCCTTCTCTAGCTCTGGTGGTAAGCATAGCTGTGTCTGCAGGGGCCACCTTGCACTTACTCATTCACTCATTCCAAAAACATTATTGAGCTGCTTTCGAGTATCTGACCTTGATCTAGGCACTGGGCCAAGAAGATCAACAGAGTGTGTTCTTTGCACTCCCTGAGCTTATGGATCAGATGAGACAGACAAGTAAACGGGCTGGGGGATTCACCAAGATCAGGTGACAGAGGGATGCACAAGGGCTGAGGGAGCACGGAGACTCCTGGATATCTGACCTGGCTTCTGGCAAAGATGTCACCTAAGCTGAAAACTCTGAAGGAGAGAAGTTAGCCTGGTGACAAAAGAAGAGAGGAGGAGGCATGGGAAGAGAAGGGTGTTACAGCCAGAGGCATGGAGGCACGAGGGACCAGGTCGTGCATGGGGACCAGCAAACAAGACCTTGCCTAAAGCTAAGTATACCTGCCTAGGGTGGTGATGGGAGTAGCCAGAGAGGCAGTGGGGAGCAGACTGTGAAGAGCCTGGTTGGCCTGCTGAGGGCTTGTATGTAGAGAGCTCGTGAAGAGTTTAATTGGTGAAGCCATTTTCTTATTACTCCAGCTACAGAATGGATATGATATGGGAAGCAAGGAGGTCCAGAAGATATGACATTGCAATACTGAAGGAAAGAAATCATCCATGCATAGGAGACTCCCAAATACCTCCCTCCCATTCCATGGGCAGTAGAGACCAGATAGAAGGAGCTCACCTACTTGCAGAGGCACAGAAATTGCCCCAGGTTTGGCCCCTGCCATCTGCGCCTTGCCTGCGTTTCTTACCACCTCCCCTGCTTCTCCTACCCTGGCTCGCCCCTTAAACCTGGGAGCTGTACTTAATAATTTCAGCAGAGGTTTGGCACAGTGCTGGCACAGGGTCAATGCTCAGTCAGGGACAGAGACTGCTGGATGCCCCAGCTGGCTGAGATCTTGGCTTCTCTCCATACTGCTGCCTCTTGAATGGAGCTTCTCATGTGCTGGACACAGTCACATGTGGCCTGTCCCAGCCTAGGGCATCATCCCCTATACCTGACCCTCTAGACTGAGGTCAAGATGCAGGAGCCAGACGTGAAGCACACAGCTGACATTGTGAGAGCGTCCAAGACCACCCAGAGGAATGTTTTGTTTAAAAAGAAAGTAATTACAACAACTAAGTTCATTGAGCAGTTACTATGTGCCAAGCATGGTGTTTACATTATCAACTCCTTAAATCCTCACAACAACCCCATGAAGCAGATTAGGAGGCATTTCTGGACCACTCAGTTATTGAGTAGAAGAGTCAGGCTTTGAGCTTGATTAGTCTCTGCTTCCAAATCTTCTAATGAGAACCATCATATGCTTCCATTGCTGCCTTCTCTGGGCAGCTGTCCAGGTGGTTGTCAGACATTTCCATGAATCTAAATGACAGCTCTGTGAGGGAGGTAATAATATCCTTGTTTTCATATGAGAACATTGAGTCCCAGAGACTTGCCCTAAACACACACAAGGATGTAAAGTCAGGATTTGAATCCAGTCTGTCTGATTCTGAGCTGTCATCACAAGGACATACTGTCTTTAGGGCCAGGCTGGACAGTGGAGGAGGCGAGGACCCCCTGCAAACCTGAGGCAGGGAGTTAAGCGACCGGATGCCCAGATGAAGCAGAGGGGAGAGGAAGCAGGAGCGAGGAAGGGAGGAAGGGGCCGGAGGGACAGAATTCATCACACTCTCACCAAGGGAGGGAGGCTAGTGGGTGCTCACGAGTTTGGTCTCTAGGATTCTAACGCCATGCTTTCTCAGCTCTCTGACCCTATAGTGTTACCTGTCTCAGCCTCAGTTCCTCATCTGTAAGTAGGCATAAGAATACTGACTTCCAAGGGTCGTGTTGAGGATGAGATAAGAGATTGCACGTCTGGCCCGGGGCTGATGCATGGTTCATGCTCTACACACAAAAGAAAGCACTTTTCAGGTGCCAGGTAAGGCATCTCCTCTCTGGAGAACTTCTCATTCCATCAGGGTGGGTGCAAGTGAGAAACTGAAGGGTTAATGTGCCATGTTCAAGTCATGGAGAGAAAGGACTAGCTTTTTCCATTTCTAGAGAGACCCTGGAAGATGATGAACCTTGGTTCTGGCTTCCCTTCCAGCTGCTTCTTATTGATGAAGTGAAAATAGGAAGCCACCACCTCTTAGTGCCCCCACTGTGCCGGCTGGGCCGGCCTGTTTCAGCCTGCAGACACCTCCTAGATGTGTGTCTTTTATATTGTGTGAGTCACAGGACACCAGGAAGTCTGGCTTGGGGGTGGGAGGCAGGGAAAGGCTGTGGAAGGCTGTGTCCCCCCTACCATTTCCCCAGAAAATGCAAAGGGATGGCTGGGCTCTGGCCACTCAGTGCTGCAAGCAGCACAGACCTGAAGGTAATTTTACTGAAACCTCACAGTGAGGCAGAGTTGGAAAGGGGTCAGAGGCCACCTGGTTCAGAGCCCCTCAGCGTTCCAAGATCAAGGCCTCGGTTCACCCTTACAATAACTTCAGTGGGCTCACCGCCCCCCCACCCCCCAGTT
The DNA here is from genome assembly GCA_963574415.1 of Tarsius wallacei. NCBI lineage: Eukaryota > Metazoa > Chordata > Mammalia > Primates > Tarsiidae > Tarsius > Tarsius wallacei. The sequence goes on from CAUYQG010000956.1 coordinate 19,646, forward strand.
CTGCTTTTCACACCTTTTGAGTGATGCTGTCATTTGCTCGGTTCTCCTAGCATCTGAGCCTCTCTCTGGGTTTGTACAGTCCTACAATGTCTGCGTTCTAGCCTACGGGGCATTGCAGTGGAGGCTCTGCCAGTCCTATCCATACCAGACTTCCGGAGACCCCTTTCTGGGGCAGCAGCCCCCAGATACTAATATTTTAGTAACAAAGCTGAGTTTTCAATTTCAAATCTGGAAATAACATAAAAAATGATTCTACTGCTGGTGTGATGATATGAAGGTTGGGCAAAGATTCCTGTCTTATGGAAACCAGCAAAGAGAACAAGAACAAGGGAGTCAATGACAAAGCCAAAGTTGGCATGCAGTCTTTTGTTTTATAGTTTTTCACTAGATTCTTCAGGCCCATTCATAGGTTTCAGGACATTTTCTGAAGAAGGTTTTTTTTTTTTTTAAGGTCTCTGTTGCTCAGGCTGGAGGGCCACAGCCTCCATGCTGCACACAGGTAATCCTCAGCCTTCCCAATAGCTTGGACGACAGGCACACACCACCACATCTGTCTATTTTTTTTAAATTGTAGAGACAAGGTCTCACTATGTTGCACAGGCTGATCTCGAACTCCTGGACTCAGGCAGTCCTTTCACCTTGACCTCCCAGAGTGCTGAGATTACAAGTATGAGCCATTGCGTCTGGCTTGAATTGGTTTCTAAAGCTGCTCTTTTGGTTTTTTTTTTTTTTTTTTTTTAGTTGGAGTCTCACTCTATCA
>CAUYQG010000957.1:0-25630 GCA_963574415.1 Tarsius wallacei
TAAAAAAAAAAAAAAAAGTTGGACCCGAACCGCCACCCACCCCGGTCCCCCCCTCCCCCCCGCCCCTTGTTTTTCATTTTTTTTCCCATTTTGCTTCCCATTCCTTTTTTTTTTTTTTTTTTTTTTTTTTTTGAGTTGGAGTCTCACTCTGTCGCACAGACTGGAGTGCAGTGGCCGCTCCCGGCCACCGCAGCCTCAACCTGCTGGGCTCCGGCGATCCTTCCACCTCAGCCTTCCGAGTAGCCGGAATTACAGGCATGTGCTACCATGCCCGGCTGATTTTTTTATTTATTGTAGAGATGAGGTCTCACCAAGTTGCCCAGGAGGGTCTCGAACCCGCGAGCTCAGACAATCCACTCACCTCAGCCTCCCAAAGGCGTGGGATTACAGGCTGAGCCACCGAGCCCAGCTTCTCATTCTATTTTTAATTCTCCCTCTGAAGCACCAGAGTTGTACTTTCCTGTCCCTTTATCCCTAAATACTTCAGTATTTTTTTTCCCCAAGAACAAGGACATCCACTTAATATAATCACAGAACAATGACCAAAAATAGGAAACTCAGCATCAGTACAATACTCTTATCTAATCTACATAGCCCCAAATGCTGCCATTTGTTCCAATAATGTCCTTTTATATCCCTTTTTCTTCCAGGCCTGGAGCCAGTCCAGGGTCATACGTTGCATTTTGTTTTCATGAATGTTGAGTTTCATTTAACTTGGAATAGTTCCTTGTCCTTTCCTTATCATTCCATGGCATTTGGTATTTTTACAGAATTTTGGCTCATTGTTTTGTAGAACATTCCTCTGTTGGAGTTATCTGATGTTTCCTGTGACTGGAGCAGGTTATGCGTGTGGCAGGACCACCCCAGGGGTGGTGCTGGGTCCTCAGTGGGTACCATGATGTCAGTTTGTCCCATTATTAGAGAGAGTGACCTTGATCGCTTGGATAAGTATTGTCTTCCAGGTTTCTGTACTCTGAAATTACTATTTTTCCATTTCTAATTAATAACTAATTTGTGGGTGATGTTTTGAGACTGTAAATATCCTGTTCCTCATCAAACTTTTACCTACTAGCTTTGCCTGATTTGGTTGTTTTGCAAAATTTTTAAAAACTCAACTGGCATTTTACTGTAGAGAGGAACTTTGTCCTCTTATTTATTTAGTATAAATATGGAATCATACAATGTTACTTTGCTCAGTTATATTAAACAATTCATTATTGTCATGATTTTGATACTCAAAGTGTCCTAGATTTGGGCATGGCCCTCCCTTCAAGCTGGTTTCTGCCTCCTTTTAACATGCAGTGGTCATTCTTTGAGCACTTCCTTACTTTTTCTGTCCCAGCCTTAGAATCAGCCATTCTCCAGTGGGCCCTGGTTTCTCTCAGTGGAGGGATGGCATTCAGACATCAAGATCTAGGGACTAGATGGGCTATTGCTACTGGGGTATCATGACTTGCAGACCATTCAGGGGACAATGCATTTTTATGTGTGGCTAACCCTTAAATAACACTGAGATTAGGGGTGCCAGCCCCCCCCACATGGTAGATAATCTGCATATGACTTTTAATTCCCCAAAAACTTAAATATCCATAGCTTACTGTTGACTAGAAGCCTTACTAATAACATGAACAGTTAAATAACACCTATTTTTGTATGTTATGTGTATTATATACTATAACAATAAACTATAGAAAAGAAAATGTTATTAAGGAAATCCTTAAAAAGAGGAAATATATTTATATGTAGTGCTGCACTGTTTTTATCCATACTGTAAGTTGACGTCTGTTGACAAGATGGAGCATGTGTCTGAAATGGCAGTACCCGTAGTTGCAGGCCTCAGTCTACAGTTCAAATCAAGCAGTTTGACTTTTCTTTATAATGTCATGACTTTTCTCTGCTTTTTGGGAGCACTTTCAGCATCCTAGTGCCTCTTTGTATGGTCCCATTGTGTTATTCAAGGTTTACGATATTGCACTTAATGCAATGAAAAACACTCAGGAACCATAAGAGACCACTTTTTACTGCAATACTGTTTACTGGAGAGACACACTGCTCATGCAGAGGTATTTAGTGATGTGGTGTTTTAGGCAGATACTTTAAGCCAGAGGTCCCCTCTAATGCTGCCACTGATTTGACAGGAGGTGGAGCTCTGCTCACCTCCTGCTATGTGACCTGGTTCCTAAAAGGCCACGGACCGGTACCAATCCACCACTCAGGAGTTGGGGACCTCTGCTTTAAGCGACCCTTGAGCACATCTCAATAGCAGCAGGAGATGCTGTGAGATTATTATAGCAGTATAGATGGACTACAGTAAGTTTTATGCAGTTATGACTTCGCACTGAATCTTTACATTTGTTTACATTCCTCTCAACTGCAGATGGTTCCATGCACAGTCTGTATTTGCTTGCATAAGTTTTGATAAATTTTAACTTTTTAAAATAATAGACTGGTGTATATTTTATGATAGTAAGTGATAAAATAGACTAGTACCTATCTATTTTATGCATTCATGGCACACTTAACTTTTTCTTAATTTTTAAATATTTCTAGGCTATGTGGTTCATCTGAGAGTTTTCTCAAATTGTCTAATATCTAAAAATTTTTCCAATGTATCTGTTTAAAAAAATCTGCATATAAGTAGAACCATGCAGTTGTTGAAGGATCAACTGTATAAATATAATACATGTACATCATATTCATACATACATACATACATACATGAGATATGGGTTCCCCTCCCACTATTGATTTAATTTTACTTTATGAGTAACTAAAACATCAAAACCTAGAAAAGGTATACTCAGAGAACTTCTTACAGCCCCAACCTGTTCTCACTCCTTAAAAACAACCAAATAAATAAATTTCTGGTTTATTTCTCTTCTTTTTGTAAAAACAAGCAGATTCATGTATACTTTTCTTTCTTTTTTGCATAAAAGGTAGTGTGCTATAGATATTATTTTTCACTTAATTTTTCTAAACAATATCCTGGAAGTCATGTTAAGTTAGTACCCAGAGATCTTTGTCATTCTTTTTTACGGCTGCGTGGTATTCCACTGTGTGGCCATGCCATACTTTATTCAATCACCATTCTCTGTATGGGCACTTAGGTTGTTTTCAATATTTTGCAATTATAAACAATGTTGCAGTGAGTAGCTGTGTGAATATGTATTCCTTGCTTTGGGAAGGATACTTTGGGTGAATTTTTTAGAAGTAGGATTGCCTACATGTTGTGTGGTTCTGAGTTCCCACCAGCCATGTATGAATGTTCTTGTTGCCCCACAGCAGACAAGCACTGTCAAGTTTGTAATTTTTTTCCATCTGATAGGTGAGAACTGTTATCTTGATGTAGCTTTATCTTGCACTTTCCTAATTATGAGTGAAGCTGAATATCTTTTTATATATGTGAGGGTCATCTTAAATGTCTTTTTTGTAATTTATATGTGTCTTTTATTATCCTTTTGCTGTCAGGATTGTGGATCTTTTTTCCCCTAGAACTTAGGAATTCTTGACATCTCAGAGCTAATTAGTCCTCTATCTGTGATATATATCGCAAATGTTCTCTCCTGTACCTTAGTCAGCTCAGGCTGACTAGAATACCAAAGATGGGGTGACTTAAACAATAGAAGTGTATTTTCTCTTTTTTCTTTTTTTTTTTTGAGTTGGAGTCTCACTCTGTCGCCCAGACTGGAGTGCAGTGGCCGCTCCCGGCCACCGCAGCCTCGACCTGCTGGGCTCCGGCGATCCTTCCGCCTCAGCCTTCCAAGTAGCTGAAACTACAGGCACGTGCTACCACGCCCGGCTAATTTTTGATTTATTATAGAGATGAGGTCTCGCCAAGTTGCCCAGGTGGGTCTCGAACCTGCAGTCTCCGGCAATCCACTCACTTCAGCCTCCCAAAGCACAGGATTACAGGCTGAACCACTGAGCCCAGCTAGAAGTGTATTTTCTCACGTTTCTGTGCGCTGGGAAGTTCAGAATCAGCCCAGTTCCTGGGGATGGCTTCTTCACGGCTTGCCCAATCATTGGCTGAAACTCTGGAGTCTCTTCACCTTCTTATAGGGATGCCAGCCCTATTGGATTAGGACCTGCCCTTATGACCTCCTCGTTAACCTTATTTACCTCCTCACAGGCAGTACCTTCAAATACAGTCAGATTGGGGGTAGGGATGAATTTGGCAGGGACACAAATATTAAATCCATAACGTGCTGCTTGTCATTCTCTTTTGACTTTGCTTATAGTCTTTTTTAATACAAAAGCATCTTATTTTTAGCCCGGCTCAGTGGCTCAGCCTGTAATCCCGCGCCTTGGGAGGCTGAGGTGAGTGGATTGCCTGAGCCTGCGGGTTTGAGACCCGCCTGGGCAAGCGAGACCTCATCTCTACAATTAATCAAAAAATTAGCCGGGCGTGGTAGCACGCGCCTGTAATTCCAGCTACTTAGAAGGCTAAGGCGGAAGGATCGCCGGAGTCCATCAGGTCGAGGCTGCGGTGGCCGGGAGCAGCCACTGCACTCCAGTCTGGGCGACAGAGTGAGACTCTGATTCAAAAAAAAAAAAAAAAAAAAAGTATCTTATTTTTATATGGTTTAATTATCAGTCCTTTCTTTTGTTGAATCAGTCAGTCCTAATGAGAAAATGTTTCCTTATGCCTAGGGTGTAGAGGAATGGATCCTTTTTCTTTCTTTCTTTCTTTCTTTCTTTAACACTTATGAATACATGCTTTCCCCTTTAGCTCTCTGGTCTGTCTGGCACTTATTCTTGTGGGGGATGTGAGATATTTTATCTTTTTCTAAAAAGTTGATCATGGCAACAGTGGTTTGCAGTGTCACCTTTGTCATACGCTAAAATGCTGTGTGTCCCCAGGCCTGTCCCGCTGTCTGCTCATGGGTCAGTGCCACACCAGTGTAATTACAGAGGATTTGGAGCAAGCTTTAGCAGCTTGCAGCTCTTCGGTCTCAGGCTTTTCATAGCCATTCTTATGTTTTGATATTTTTAAAAATTAATTTTGTTTTTATTTAGCTGCCTACATTTAAGTAATGAAATTATTTTATTTTAGAAATGAGTAAACTTGTTTTTTAGATCAGTTTGGGGTTTACAGAAAAATTGAGCAGAACATGCAGAGTTCCCACAGACCTCCTCTCCCCCATTCCCCAGACACAGCTTCCCATTTCTAACACCTTGCATTAGTGCACAAAAGGTGCATTTGTTACAGCTGACCAGCTAGTATTGATAACATTATTACTGACTAAAGCCCATAATTTATGTTGGGTTCACAGTTCTGGGATTTTGATCAATGAACAATGGCATGTACCCAACATGACAGTGTCACAGAGAACAGTATCCCCACCCCTCCAGGAACCCCTGTGCTCTGCTTATCATTCTTCCTTCCCTTCCGTGAGCCCTGGGCACCCACTGATCTGTATTCTGTCTCTATCGGTTTGCCCGTTCTGGAATGTCACATATTTAGAAGCATACTTTTCAGACTGGCTCCTTCCCCTTAGCAATGTGCATTTAAGCTTCCTACATGTGCATTTTTATTTTTTCACATGAATTTTTATATCAAACAAAAGCTTGTTGGTGTTTATTGGGATAATGTTAAATTTATAAATGAGCTGAGAGAGAGCTGGTATCTGGATGATGCTGAACACTTTCCAAGAAAGGAGACTTTCTGTGTACTGAATCTGTTTTGCATGTTTCAGGAGTAGGTAAAGTTTTCTTCACATAGGTATTGTGTTTTTGTTTTGTTTTGTTTTTGTTTTTGAGATAGGATCTCTGCCACCCAGGCTGGAGAGCAGTGGTGTGATCATAGCTCACTGAAGCCTCAAGCTCCTGGGTTCAAACAATCCTCCCATCTCAGCCTCTTGAGTAGCTGGGTTTACAGACACACACCACTGCACCTGGCTAATTTTTTTTATTTAAAAAAATTTTTTATGTAGAGACAAGAACTAGCTATGTTGCACAAACTGGTCTTGAACTCCTGACCTCAAGCAGTCCTTCCTGCTTCAGCCTCCCAAAATGCTGGGATTACAGACATGAACCTCTGCGCCTGGCTGTTGTACATTTCTTGTTTATTCCTAATATTTTGTCTTCAATTGCTATCACAAATGGGGTTTCCCCTTCTATCCTATCTTCCATCTGGTCACTGTTTGTGTCTGAAGGTTGTGGACTTGAACTTGAGAACATGCTGATTCTTGCAAGTCTCTGGAGCAGCTTGAAGCAGGTGGCTTTGCCCCAAGTGTCCGGAAGGCCTTGAACCTGTGATGCCCCTCTTCTCCCTATCAACCTCGTTTTCTTTCTTCCAAAATGAGGGATTCAATGTGCACCGTTTTCCAGAATGTGATCCCAGCAAAAACAGCACTGTGACTGGTGCTTTTACTTCTTTGCCTTCTCTTAGGTTGAAAAAACGGGATACTCTTTCCCTGCTGCAGTCTGCAGAGCTGGCTGCATGTACCCAGTCTCCCTACATGCCCTGGCCTTGTCAAATTCAACCTTTGCATCAATGGAAAATGTCTCCAGCCTGTATGCAGGAGCCGGAACAGGCAGAGGACTAGCTTGCTTATTGTATGCTTGCTCATCTGATCACTTAATCATTTATTTTTTGTTCATGGATCACATCAGGTAGTTGTTGGGTGCCTCTCATGTGCCATTCCAGGGGGATGCAGAACATTGGCTTTGAACTCAATGCCTATAGTCTAGCACCATCTAAAACTGTGGGAAGTGCTACAGAGTGCTCTTAGTGATACCTGCCTTGAAGGGGTTGGTCAGAGGAGGCTGCTTGGAGGTGTCATCTGAGTCAAGACCTGAATGTTGAGTAGGCCTTACGTAGGTGAGGAATGGAAAGAAAAGTATTTTGAGCAGAGGAACAGCATATGCAAAGGTCCTGAGGAGGAAAGGTCCATCTGTGCAGTGACCTGAGAGATGGAAAGTATGGTTGGAAAAAACTGGGGTAGGGGAGTGTGAGAAGGGTCGGGGAGCTAACACCCTCTCAGGCTGGGTGATGGAGGAGCTTGGAAGCCACTGGGGACTTTAAGGAGGGTATGATGAGATGAGATTTGCAGTTTAAACCCATTCCTCTGCTGTGTAGGGAGGGGGTGTGGGGCGGTGGTGAGAGTGGGAGCAGGGATGCCAATTGGGAGGCCATGGCTGTGGCAAGAGACCGTGGTGGCTGGGACCAGAGGAGAGTGGGGATGGAGGTTCCTTCCGAGGAAAGATATAATCCAGTGGGCTTGATGACATTCCAGTAGACTTGGGGGTGAGGCTTGAGCACTGAGTTGGGGAGCCCTGGGGCAGGATCGAGCTTGGAGGAGAGAAAAGGAGAAGGCCAGCAGTCTGGTCTGAGGCTGTGTTTAGAACTACATTGTTCAGTACGGCAGCCATTAGTCACTTGGAACTAGAAAGACTGGTGAAGTGAATTGTTTGTTTGCTTTAATTTTAATCAATTTAAATGTAAATAGCCGTGGCTACTCTCTTGGACAGCGCAGATATGGACCATTTTCATTATCGCAAGTCTGGGGCTCAGGATAGCAATCGAGCTGGCTTCAAATTTTGCTCGACTCCTTGCTTGCTTGGTGTCCTTGGGCAAGTGACTTCTCTCTCTGAGCCTTCCCATGGCCACCCATAAAATAGGGAACCTTCCACACCTTATTTGGTGCTTACTAAGTTTAAAACCAAATTGTACGAGGTAGCTGGCCTGAGCAAGGCACTTGGGGTTTGATGGTTGTTATTCTTTATGTGTTTGACTCCTGCGATGTCTCTGTGTTTCCTTCAGAAGCCAGACTTTCCTGTGGGTTTTTCGGCCCAAGCTCTGACCTTGACTCGGAGTACATCTTGAGCGAGTCCTTCTCCTCTTTGGCCTCAGCTTTTCGATCGATGACTTTCAGGGGTTAGAGCAGGCCTTCTTTGAGGGCTGCACGTGTTGTGAGAAGAGTGAGCAGGTGCTGACAGTGATCTGCCAGCGTCAGAAGGAGGAGCCAGAAGGAAGCAAGGGCTGTGCTACGGGTGAGCCTGCATGGCCCCGCCAGTTCCACCCGCGGCGCTTTTGGTCAGTCCTGCCTTGCGAGGGTTGTGCAAGGGGCTCCCTAGCCCCAGCCTTGCCCCAAGCCTGCTCCAGGAGCCTTCTCAGCATTTCCCTCAATGTTTTCATTGTATTTTTTAATACTATGGACAAGGTTTACTGACTTCTGCACTGTTGGGAAACACAAGTGTTGTCTCATTAAAACTGCATTGCCCACTTGTAATGAAAGAAAAAAAAACAGCCCATTAAAGTTTTATACCTGACATGGAAAACTATTAAAGATTCATAATTGCAATAAAACTCTTGAACAGAGTTTGAATTTTCATTGTGGTGGTGCTGCAGTCAGCGGGATCCTCCCTGGAAGCTGCCGGATCCATTTCAGCACAGCCTTGGCGGGGGCCGAGGGCGGCCCTGACACGGCTTCTTCCAGAGCCTGTCCCGGCCTGGCTGGCACTGATGCACGGCCCTGGAGGGTGGATTCCCATCTCCGGCTCAGCCCAGGGATCGGATGTTGGCAGGCTTCTCTTCCAACAACCCCTTGCGAGGGAGCTCGGAGCTACTGTCATTCCACTGCAGGTTCTTCTTGCCAGTTCCCTTCATCGGGCACGAACATAGCACCTACTGTGTGTACAGCATGAAGCCCAGGGATGAGAAGGGTAAGAGGTGGAGGAAGGGCATGCTGGCTTTTCTTAAGGGATAGGTGGCAACTGAGAATGGAGGCCTCATCCCCACTCTTATGACTTTACTTCCCAGCCTCAGTGTCCTCATCTGTAGAATGGGGATAATGATAGATACTTCCCAAGTGTGGTCAATGTACATGGGTCAGCTGAAGCCAGAGGCGGGGCCTAAGAGGGAGGTGGTGCTGAGGGACTCCAAGGAAGTGGAATGGCAAGATTTGGTTGGCAAGTGATCGCGGGGTAATTTCAGGGGTAAGCATGGCTTTTCAAAATGCAGCTCACATTTATTGAGCACTTGCCGTATGTTAGATACTCTTTTACGTGCTTTATGTGTGTCCATACGGTAACTATTTATTGAGCTCCCGCTGTATGCCAGACCCTGTTTTAGGTGCTAGGGATATAGTGGGGAGTGTTTACCTCACCTATGTGGTATGGACTGATATTATCCTCATTTTCTAGAGGAGGCAACTGAGGCACAGAGAAGTTACACAACTTACCCAGGGTCACAAAGCAGGGAAGTGGCAGAGTGAGAATTAGACGTGGACTTCTACATCTGTACTCAGAACTGCATGCCAGGTGGCCTCTTGGGTAGTTTGCATGACCTGCTAGTTGTTGGTGGTCTTGCTCCCATTTTGAGGGAAGGAGAGCTTCGAATGGTAAGATGATTTTCCTCAGGTGTCTGAGACAGTAAGAGGAATCCAGGTGACAGCTGTGGCTTATTAAAAAAAGAGAGAGAGTAAGAAGAGACTGTCAACCAAGGTCCACCGAGTGCTTCCTTAGTGTCTCTGTGCCCGCCTCAGATGTAGGAAAGTGAATCCCTGCATCCTGGTGGCTGGCCAAGCTCAGGGGAATCCACATCCTGTCCTTATGGAAGGCCAGCATGCTCTCCTCAGGGTGTCCAGGGCATGAGCTGTCTCTCAGTGGACTGTGGGTGATGGATGAGCCTTTCCCCTGGCTTAAGATGAAGGGCATGCCATGGTCCACCCTCCGCTCCCTCATCGCTGATGATAAATAGGATGCTCATGGTGACAAATAAGGTAAAGCCACCTCCATTAGTTCATCCTTCTGTGTCCTCTCGTCAACGCCTCACAAACACGCTGAGCAATATTAGATACTCCATCATATTTTGCACCTGGCCTTCCTTTCTCCATGTCCCATCCCAGCGAGTTCTGGTAGGTGTGAGTGTTCACACAGTGAGCCCCAGGGTCTGTGCTCTGCTGCTGCTTGTTGTGTGGCCCTAGACACACCCCTGTTTTGGGGGTCTCAGTCTCCCCATCTGCAGGAGACCGCTTGGAAGGCCCCAAGAGATGCAGCGTCTTTGCCTTCTTGTTTTTTGCCTTGTTTACCTCTGTGCTGTCTAACTCCGAGTTGGCTTCATGGATAAGAAAAAGCCACATGTCAATAAACAAACAAATTGAGCTCTTGGTTTTTCTTTGAGAAAGAGTGTCAGCAAGACCTTTAAATATGCCTCCTCCGGGTTCACATCACACAAGCCAAAGGCAAAGGGGAAGCAAACAGAAGTGAGCCCAAGGGCGGAGGAAGGCCTGGTCTCCCCCGTCCATTTCTCACTTACTAACATCTCCCACGTGCCAGTGCTCGACTGGGCGAAGGTGGCCCAGGGTGGCAGGAAGATGGGAAGGGTCAGGCTCCAGCGCTAATTCATTTGTTCACTTCCTGTGTGGCCCGTGGCCTTCAGCAAGCTTCTTAACACCCCTCAGCCTGTCTCTTCCATCTGGAAGGGAAACAAATGAAAAGCTGTCGCACCCTCACATATCTCAGGTCATGTCTCCATACAGGTCATCCTGCTTGATTCTCACAGATGCCTGGGGACCATTGATGGTATTACGTTCATCTTACAGATGAGAAAACCGAGACTCAGAGCGTACTGAAGAGCTGTGCGGGGCCACTTGACTGGCTATGTCATGGTGCTTGGCTTTGAAACTAGGGGCTGCAGTGTGGGTTTGGGACTCTACACCCCACTAGCCACATGGAGCTGTAGGCAGCAGGGGGACACCGGGCTTGGTGGAAAGTGGCCTATGAGCTCTCCATCACAGTGAGCATGTAGACAGCTGTTCTGACAGGGCTGCTGGGCCCCGGGAAGCTCCCCAACAGGCAGAGGGATGAGAGAGACATGGGGGCAATTCAGACCAGCTCAGCTGCCATAGAGGGCAGAAGCCAGCCCCATCCTGAACTTTGGTTTGAACACAGGCTCTGGGGGAAGAAGAGGCAGGAGAGGATGGAGAAGAGGTTGGGCAGATGGGCTCGTGTGTCCCCAGCGAGTTGGGGTTTCCTGTGTATGACTCCCATTTCACGGCTGCTCCCAGCCAGATTGCACAGGAACCCCATGCCACTGCTTATAGGTCTGGTAGGGATGTATTTATTTAACAGGCACAAGATGTGATCAGCACAGCAAACCTGTGATTTCATGGGTATGAACACTTAGGATGAGGCTGAGGTGAGTGGCATGCTGGGTAATTCACAGGACTCAGATTGCATGACAGGTGCAGACTCAGGAGAAGAAGAATGACTGGCGTTTGGAAACCATAGCAGTAAGCAGCCCCCACAAGGGCCACTGACCCCAGAGGTGACTGACACCTCCACCCCAGTAAGTTTCCAGTAATAAAAATACAGAATGACCATTTAAATGTGCATTTCAGATAAGCAACACATACTTCTTTTTTTTAGTATATGCATGCCCATGCAAAATTTGGGACATACACATATCTTTTTTAAGTATGAGGGGCACCCAAAAAACCCAGAATTATCTTTTGGAGGGCAGGCCCCTTGTAGGACAGGGTTCCCCCACTAGGTTAAGTGTTCTGGGAACCCATCAGCATTAGTGAACCAGCTAGTGTTATTGTGAGAGGCTGCATTCAGCTTCATTGAATTTGTGTGTGTGTGTGTGTGTGTGTGTCAGACAGGTGACTGGTTCTTCCACTGTGATAACACACCTGCCCACACCACACTGAGTGTTCAGCAGTTTTTGACCAAAAATGGCATGACCCCCTGTGCCCCACCCTCCCTGTTCACCACCTGATCTCAACCCTAGAGATTTTTTCTTTTATTTCCCTGGATGAAAAAAGTCCTCACGGGGAAATGTTTTGCCAATGTGGAAGAGGTGAAACAAAAAAGGGAGCTGGGCACTGAAAGTCATCAAAATTGACGAGTTCAGAAACTGTTCTGAGCAGTGGAAAGTGTCTTGATATGTGTATTGCATCCAACAGAGAGTACTTTGAATATGCATGCATGAAAATGACGGAAGTTTAAGCATGTCAGAATAAATACACAATTTTTAATAAATAGGTTGTTTTGATAGGGTTCCCCTTCCTATTTGTAGTTTATCTGAAATCCAAGTGTCACTGGATGTCCTGTATTTTCCCTGGCAGCCTTCCCCACGGCCTCGCAGAAGGCCAGGTCGGTGCTTGTGGAATCGAGTCATTCCCTCCAGAAGGCCCCCAGGCCTGTCCCTGTAGAGAGAGGCTTGCTCACAGGACAGACCTACATATCTGGTCTCGCAGACACTCGTTCCTTAATTAAACTGCTGGATGAAATGTAGTGTGTTAAAGGGAAGATTAAAATCGATTGCTTTAGCGCAACAAAAGTGAAAGTCATTGAGGAAGATACTTAAGAAAACAAAGCTCTTCTGCCAGTGAAGAGCTAGGCTCCCACTCAGGGGGCAGGCGAGGGGACTCAGGAGAGCTGGGGCTGCCACGTGGGAAGGCTGATGGGCCAGGGGGTGCCTGTGGGCCCGGCAGGAATGAGTCTCTGCTCCACACTCAGAGGGCCCAAGTGCCTGGGAGAGCTGTGTGTCCCCGTGGCTCTGCCTCTCAGTATCAGAGACAGCCAGCGGGAGTGGTAAAGAGGGGCTGCAGAGACCAGCTAGGAACCAGCATTATCCACACCTTCGTGCATAAGCAGTTGTTGAGCATTTGCTGGTACCCAGCCCTGGACCAGGTATCGAGTCTCATCTCAAGCTCTTCACAGGGAGACCAGCTGGGGCTGACTGCCTAGGTTCTCAGGGGCCCAGGTTTCTCAGCCAGGGGGCTCAGAGATACAGACTGGGAGAAAGAGAATTGTAGGTGTTGCTGGGGGCAGGGGTAAGGGGGTGTGGTGTTGGGGAAGATGCTGGTGACTAAAGAAATTTAGAAAAGGACAGTCCCGGGTTAGGACCCCTTTTTTACACCCAAGGAAAGTGAGGCACAAAAGCTATTGCAGGACTTGCAGGTCACGTGGCATGAAAGTGGCAGATCCAGGATTTGAGCCCAGGTCTGCTGGTCTTTGGCACCCTTAGCCATAGTGCTCTGCTGTCTCCTGGATTGTGGGGTTAGTTGGAGGTTTTTTTTAGCAGGGAGGGGTGTCATGAAAGCAAAAAGTTGGCGAGATGACTCTGGCACTGTGTCCGTGGCCATTTTGACTGTGAATGCATGGTGAGGAGGATGCTGACTCAGGAGTCTGGGAGGGAGCAGGTGGGGACCCAGGTGAGGAGCTGGTGGGGCTGGCTGAAGGGTCTACTCAGGGGAGCAAAGGCAGAGTTGCTGATGGGGTCAGGTTTTCAGATCTGGCTGCTGCAGGCGGGGCCAGGAAAGGTTGGCAGGACAGTAGCTGTGGACACGTTGGATTTGAAGCAGTGCCATGTGGTCCCCAGACAGAGCTCCCGGCAGCAGCCCCGTCATAGAAAGCAGAGGGGCCACCGGGCCAGCCTGACCTGGGTGTGCATCTCAGCACTTCTCTGCATGAGCTCTGTGACCACAGACTATTTGCTTAGCCTCCCTGAGCCTCAGTTTCCCTAGTGAAAGGGACAGCCATACTACCTACTGTGTGGGATGTCAGGGATGTTAAGGAAGGAGAACTATGTCAAGGGACCAAGAAGGCTGGTGCAGTGAACTCGTCCCTGCTGGTCTGCCACAGTGATGATCCTAGTTTGGAATGGATGGGAATGCACCTCTTTTTACTCTTTTTACTTGTTGGAGTTCCCACTGTGTGCCAGGCCCCAGGATATAGTGTGGAGAGGCTGAAGGGGAGACCCAGTCATAGCACAACACTGAGCCCGCCCTCAGGGGTGAGCCTCGTGGCACGAGAGCAGGCTGTCCTGCTCAATGTGGCATCCCAGCACAGAGCCTGGCACACAGTAGGCATGCAGTAGATGGCAGCAATCACTGGAAATGCAGTGACAACCACTTACCCTGTGGGGGCCGTGGGGGCTGAGAAGTACCAACCTGCCCTGGGCACCCACGGCCGCTGCACGGGAGGGGCACCGTCTGCCCTCCAGGCTGCTGTCTGTGTGGGAAGAGACAGGAAACCAGACTGAGGTTTTGGTTCCGAGCCTCGCCGCCACATCTTCTCTTCTCCCAGCCTCCCATCTGGTTCCACTTTTCCAAGCCTTGCTTTGAAAATGCTGGGTAAGCCCCTGGTTGATCAGGTGCCACCTACGGGTTGGGAACCTGGGAGAGGAAGCAGCAGCCGAGAATGGCCGGCATTGTGAAGCTGCCCTTCAAGGCCATGGTGGAACGTGACCCCAGCAGCCCCTTCCCACCCTCGGGCCTCAGTTGCCGTCTGTGAAAGATCGCAGGGTTGCAGCATGCTGCGGAGCTTTGTGTCGCATCTTCCCTTCCAGTCACTTCTGCTGTTGTCACTTATTTATTTTTATTGGGAGGCTAGGTTTTTTTTAACCTCCATATTTTAATTCCTTCATAAAAGTGTGTCTTCTTAATTACAAAATCAAGCTGCCTGCTTGTGGTAAGAATCCAAGCCATATGCACTACTTTAACAGGAGACTGGTTTCCTCATTTATTGCTTTTCTCTTTAGTAAATTAAAATGTTGTTTACATTTGAGGTAACAGAAGAATGTCTGTTGAGGTGAAG
This sequence comes from Tarsius wallacei, assembly GCA_963574415.1. NCBI lineage: Eukaryota > Metazoa > Chordata > Mammalia > Primates > Tarsiidae > Tarsius > Tarsius wallacei. Next base: position 14,551 of record CAUYQG010000957.1, read on the forward strand.
ATCTCAACAGTCTACACGTGAAGGAAAGTAACAGACGTCTACCTTCATGGCTTGCCTCATCCTGCCCCGGGTTCCACCCCTACCTGGCCACTAGATGACTGTTGTTTCTGGATAAAGACACCCTGGGATGTCAGTGTGGACCCACCCCTCAAAGCTGTTGCTGGGTCACAGGGAGGTGTCTCTCCTTTCCAGTGATGAGAGCAGAGGCCCAGGGTCAGGTTCTGAAGGCCAGCCCTGCCGTTGACTTGCTGTGTGACCCTCCAGCACCCACATAATCTCTCTGATGACCTCCTTAGCAAGCTATCTGGGAGGAGAGTTGGGATCAGGGCCGCAAAGCCCCTAGCTTGAGTCAGTGTCCTGCGCACAGCCCGGTGACTGTTGTGTGGTGGTCTTGGCAGGTTGGGGACCAAATTCTGGAGGTGAATGGGCGGAACTTTCTCAACATCCTGCACGACGAGGCAGTCAAGCTGCTCAAGTCGTCTCGTCACCTCATCCTGACCGTGAAGGACGTCGGGAGGTTGCCCCATGCCCGCACCACCGTGGATGAGACCAAGTGGATTGCCAGTTCCCGGATTGGGGAGACTGCCACAAACTCAGCAGGGTCTGGCCACTCTGCCCACTCTGACTCCCAGGCCCCAGCAACAGCCCCCTCCCATCCCAACACCAGGGCCCCCTCCACTTGCAGGCCATGATCTGGGGCTTGTTCCTCTCCTCCCTTGGCCTCAGTTTCCCCCATGGGGAGGTAAAGTACCCGATCTGGCTCTCTCATTCTTTTTTATGCAAATCACCCTCAGTCTTCAGTCCTTAATTGTCCCATCTGAAAACGAGAATCACAACACTGCCCCCATACCAGGTCTGTTCACAAGGATCCCACAAGTTAATTGGGGTGACAGGCTCTTAGAAGACATAAGGTGGGACACGGTTGCCAGGTGGCTGCATAGTTGCTAATTGGTTGCTGATACTGTCATGTATCACTTTTTTTTGAGTCAGAGTCTAACTCTTGCCCATGGTGTAGTACAGTGGCATGACCAGGGGTCATCACAGCCTTGATCGCCTGGTCTCAGGTGATCCTACCACTTCAGCCTCCCAAGTAGTTTGGGACTACAGGCATCACATCTGGCTCATTTTGGGATTTTTGTAGAGACGAAGTATTGCTATGTTGCCCAGGCTAGTGTCGAACTCCTGGACTCAAGTGATCCTCCTGCCTTGGCCTCCCAAAGTGCTGGGATTACAGGCATGAGCCACTGTGCCCAACCAGTGTATCTCCTTTTGATCTTCATCTGAAGTCTCAGCCTGGTGGCCCCTGGCCAGATTGACCTGAGATCATCTCTCTTTCTCTCTCTCCCTCCTTCCCTTCTTTTCACCTGCACAGTATTTTACATTTTTAAAACTAGTTGCCAACATTTTAAAAAGACATAAGGTTTCCTATACAAAAAAAACCTTGATTTCTGGGTACTTCTAAAAATCAGGAAGTCTGCAGCCTGCACCCATGTAGACTGGAGCTGAGCCGCCCCTGTGAGCTGCACCTGGGTTGTCCCATGTGCCCGCCCCACCCCCTCTAGGGAAGTCAGTGTCCATTGTCCTTTCTTCCCTCCACTCAAGTCACCTACAGGGTTGGAAACAACTCAAAGTCTACCCCAGGGGGTTTTAGAAGGCTATCCGTTTGCTGACTGGGGCTGGAAACTGCCTGTCTGGGGGTTCATATGCCCCCGAATGGCCCTTAGATTTTGCTGGCATCACATGGAGGCCACCATGGATATTCTCCAAGCTTCGCCCTTCTTACTCCAAGTCAGCCTTTCCCGTGCCCATTTGATCTGCTCAGATGTGCGGCTGAAGAGTCTGTCTGTCTCTCCCCACAGGTTTTCTGGAGAGCTCGCCACAGAAGGGTCTAACAAGGTAGGCATCCTCCATTGAGGGTTGTCTTCTACTTCCTTGTAGGTCCCCAGGTGGGGAGCTCTGGCCAGGCAGAACATACCAAGCAACTCATTCACTGCCTCATTTCAGCCAGGCAACCCCTGCCTGCCAGCCCCACCCCATTTATCTGTGGGTGCCTGCCAGGTTCCCAGCACTGCCCCTGGCACCAGGGTTGACAGTGGTGAACAGAGCAGAACCGGTCCCTGCCCTCGTGGAGGTTGTACCCACGGAAGGAGACACAGAACAGAACAAATACCTGATTAGCAAAAATGCTGAGTGCCATCAAGGCACAGTGCTGGGGGCTGTGAGGGGGAATAAGATGAGATCCCAACTCAGGTGGAGTGGAGGGAGAGGAGGGCACAGGCCTCACTTCCAGGTGGTCACATGACCCTTGAGCTGTGAACTGAATGTTGACAGAAGTTGGCAGATCAAGATCTGGAAGGCAGTGGAGGGGCTGAGCCAGAGCCCGGAGGTGGGGAAGGGTGTGACTTGTTGGAAGAAGGAGATGGAGACGGGAGTGTGGGGAGCTGGGGACAAGATGATGGCGGGCAGGATGCCCAGCTTACGGGCATTGTAGGCCACGGTGAGAAGCCTGGCTCGGTGGGATGCATCAAAAGGCCTTAAGCAGGGGAGCAACACGAGAGAGCTATGTTTTCATGAAACCCTTGAGCAGCTCTGTGTAGGGATGGGGAGGGCAGAAGGGATGGGGTGGGCACACAACTGGTGATAGGAGAGGCTGAGGATGGGTATGTGCTGATCTGAGCTATATTTTGTAAATATGGGTACCATCATCACCCCAAGTTTACCAAGGGTGCCTAGAGAATAAAATGGGAGCCCCAATACTATTGCTTGACTGAGAACGGTTACAGAGTTGGATGACACAGGTGTGCAAATGCTGTGGGGCCACCTGTCAGGATGTCTCCTGGGGACTTACTGTGACCACCAAGGGGCCTTTGGAAGCCTCCTCACCTCATGTCGTGCTGCCTGGGCTCAACCTGGCTCCTGACTCCAGAGCGGCTCAGCATCCCCAGCTGTCTGTCTGTCTCTCTGTCTTGCAGCCAGGGTTTTATAAGGGCCTGGCTGGCTCCCAGGTGACCCTGAGCAGCCTGGGGAACCAGACACGTGTGCTGCTGGAGGAGCAGGCGCGGCATCTGCTGGACGAGCAGGAGCGTGCCACCATGGCCTACTACCTGGGCGAGTACCGCCGCGGCAGCGTCTCCGTGGAGGCCCTGGTCATGGCACTGTTTGAGCTGCTCAACACCCACGCCAAGGTGACCATGCTCCCACCCTGGCTGCCTTTTCCAGGGCTCTGCAGCCCCCGCCCCCCACACACACCCCTCCCCCTGCCCTCATGCATCTACTGAAAGCCTGATGGAGTCAGTCCCCAGCTGAACCTTTGACTGAGCGCCTTCCACTCCAGGAAGCTTGCAGAGTTCTAGGGGAAGCAGGCAGGGAAGTATCCTGTGCATCGGGCCCTCATGCAGGCTTTCGATGCTGAGTGCATACTCAGGGTCACCAGGATTGCTCCTAAAGGCAACGCCCGCCCACCATAGGCTGGTCACTCCTCACATCCGTGGATGGTAGTCTACGTCGGTCATTTTCAGTGTGCCATGCCACCAGCTTTGAGGACTCTGCACTAAGCTGTTTGAGCCTCAGAAGCTGTACAAAGGAAGAAGCCATTCAGTTGGGAGGGGTTACGTTTTGGAAGACTTAACAGAGGAAACACGATTTGGACACAAGTAGGGGAAGGGTATTAGAGGTGGAAGGGACAGTCAAAGGCCTCATGGTATAAAACACTGGTGTGTTAAGGGGGTTACTATCACGTGTGCCTGTTGAGGAGGTGGTGAGAAAGCAGGAGTCAGATAATGATGGCGAAGGTGTTTGGACTTTCTCCTGAGGATGCTGGGGAGCCACAGAGGGTTAAGGAAAGGAAGACAGAGGTCAAGTTGGCATGCCGGTCACTTGAGGGTAGCAGGAGACCGTTCCACCTGCTGGTAGAGCTTCCTGGTGAGAGCCCCTCTTGTTTCCCCTCCAGTTCTCACTCCTCTCCGAAGTGAGAAGCACCATTTCCCCTCAAGACCTAGACCGCTTCGACCACCTGGTGCTGAGGCGTGAGATCGAGTCCATGAAGGCACGGCAGCCCCCGGGCCCTGGGGCTGGGGACACCTACTCCATGGTCTCCTACAGTGACACGGGCTCATCCACGGGCAGCCACGGCACCTCCACCACCGTCAGCTCGGCCAGGGTGAGCTGCCCCAGCCCTGTCCCTGGCTTGGTAGCCAGAGGCCGAGTTAAGACACTGGTTTTGCAGTGAGACCAGTGTGGGTTTGAATCCATCCCTGCCACTTATTAGTTCTGTGCCTTGCTGTTCCAAGCCTTGCTTTCTCCATCTGTGAAAACCTAATAGTTGTTGAGTGTTTGCCGCATGCGCGATGCAGGCCCTCAGGGACGACTGGTGAGCAAGAGATGTGTGTGGCCTGCCCCACAGGGCTCACAGTTGGGAGATGGACTGGCAGAGAAAGGGGGGAAAAAGTAGGTAGACAAAAAGAAAAAAAAAAAAGAATGACAGTCTGCGGGAGGATCAGATGAGAAAACATAGCAATGCACTTGGCACAGGGCTGGGCTCCTGCTGTATACTCGGGAGACAGTGGGTCGTGGTGAGTTGGATTGGGATTTTTGTTTTCCCCAAAGGGCCACCTCTTATCTATGGAGCCCCAAGTCTGACTTTCTCACAGACTTATCAGCCCCCTAGAAATATATCCGCTCCATCTCAGGGTATGTTTCTGCCTCCAGGACACTTGGAGGCGAATGAATCCCAGGAAGCCTTAGCAAGGAAGGGACAGGTAGACATGCCTCATTTTCCATCCCGGGCCATTAAGGTCCAGGTGGTGGGAAGAGTCAAGGTTGGCGGTGGTGGAGCTGGTGTGGCACCACATGCCCCTGTAGGCTTCATCTCTTGCCTTTGCGATATTCATCCCCAATCTTCTAAGGAAAGGGATGGGCGGCACTGTGGTGCCCAGATGCTGAGCTGGGAGCCTTCCTGGTGAAATCTCAGAGTCAAGGCAGACACAGTGGTAGCTGTCCTGTTGGACACGGAGGGCAGGAGCTCGGAGAGTACAGTGATGGCCTAGGTAGCAGATGGTGACTAACGGGTGAGGGTGAGGGTGAGCTTGCAGCTGCCGGGAAGCAGCCCAGCGCGTGAGCCTGCCCCCTCTCTTTCCCAGGCCCCAACTTCCAGTGTGGCTTTCCTTCAGCTCTGGAGCTCTGGGTTTCTGGGGGAATCATCTACTCCCCCCTTATCCCTGCCATCCTGAGTCACCATCATCCCCGAGGGTACTCATTCCCTTTTCCCTTCCTGGGATGACCTAGGAAGTTGCCTGCATTCCCCTAGGTCTGGACATGGCTGCAGCATGGCAGTTTCATGTTTCAGGACAAGCAGATCACTTGTATGGCGGGGAGGAGGCGACCCCCACTCTGGGCTTCTGGGCTGCACATTTGGCCCTGAGCACACGCTTTGGTACGGCACCCCGGTGAGGAGCTTGTTTCAGGATGCAGGGCTTTGGCCTGACAGCTCTGCTGAAATTGACCTTGATCATGTCACCACGGGGCTTTGGGAGCCATGAGCTGTCACTCCAAAACATTGTGTTTCTGTGATGATCCCTTTATGTCAGGGACAGAAGATCCAGTGGGTGGAATGTGTTTTGGGCTGGGAGGCAGGAGATGGAAGTTTAAGCCTGGCCTCTCTGGACTTCTGTTTCCCCAAGGATAAAGTGACCTGAGGTCCTAGCAGGCTCTGACTCCAACAGCCCAAGGCCCTGAGGGAGATCAGGCTGGAGGAGGGGAGTCAGGTGACTGTCGTGCCTGGAAAGGGCTCTGTGCAGGGTTCAGGAGCCCCAGCACTGGTGTCTCCCCTCCCTGGGAAGCACTGCCTCAGGCCAGTCTCAGCCCCAGCTGTGGCCCATTGACCTGCCTTGCTAGAGGAGCTCTCGCTGCAGATCGGGCATCCTGGGGGAAAGCAGGCCCCAGAAAGGCCAGAGAATGGCAGGGAGTTTTATAGGGGCAGGGGAAAGGGTGGTCCTGGAGCCCCTCCCCAAGTTTCTGAGGTGGAAATGGCCCTGGCGACAGCAGCCTGAGGCCGTGAGGGTGGACCAGCCTGGAGGTCTAGGGGTGAGGTGACCCCTCTTCTCACTCTGAGAGTCTGTGACCGCCAGGTAACACGTGCCTGTCAGGATCTGGGCGAACGTGGACTAGGATGAGCCCCTGGCCGTGATTCTGAGAGAGAACAGTGCAGGCAGACAGGCAGCTCACGTCATCTGCCTCAGTTTTCCCACTTGCAGTGGGGTGGCGATACCACTCCCCCCAGTGCATTGGGAGGATTGAAGGAGAAGGTGCCTGTGGGCCCAGGATGAGTGGCCAGCTAGCACCAGCATCCCAGGAATGCCCACACCCCGCAGGCAGGTGAAATGAGCCTCTTTTTCCTCTGACCTATCCCAGCCTGGCCAGGAACCCACCTGGAGATTTGCATCCAGGGACTCGTGGAGGGCACTAGACTGGGGGCCCACTGCTCCCCCTCTGAACTTCATCACTCCCAGGTGCCCTCCGCATGCACAGCCCAGGGCTCCATCGCACGGACTCAGTCTCCCCACCACCGCAGGGCTCGGGCCTCCCTGAAATCCAGGCCTTCACTGACCGAGCTTCCAAACAGGGTCCTTGGAGCTCTTCCATCAGCAGCGTGACCTTGGACGGTTCACGTCCCTTCCCTGAGCCTGTTTTTCCGTCTGCAAAATGGGAATAATGACCCTAGCCCCAATCCAAGGTGAATGACCATCTCCTGAAGGTCCTTCGTCAGAGACAAGTGTCCTTTCTTTAGAGTGAGGACTCTGTTTCCTTTGAGGAGACAGGCAGAGCGAAGGGTGCTGATTGTAGTGGTGGGGCCTTTTCTTCCCCTCTCTTGTGTCCCAGCCAAGAGTACTCAAGGTAAACAGGAAAGGGGTGTGGAGAGTTGAGTTGATTTGCATGTGTGCGTGTGGGGAGGAGCTGCTGCCTTGCCCATCCATTCCCTCATGTTTATTTCACGTATGTTTCTTTTTGCCTTTTGCTCACCCTTCTTCCCCAGGAGCGACTGCTGTGGCTTATAGACCTGATGGAGGTACCGTCCTTCCTGCTGGGGGGGACTGCGGGAGTCCCTTAGCCAGGGGCGGAAGTCAGGGTCCGTGGCCCTTCCTGCCACCCCCTTAGGTCCACACCCAGCCCTGGTGGCGACCGAGGTTCTTCCCGGGGCTCACTGTCTCTTCCAGTCACCAGTTCACCAGGGTTCCATGGGCCCTGGAGTGAGAACGGCCTCCATTCAAATCCCAGCACTGCCACGCCCTTGCTGTGAGACCTCAAGAAGTAGTTTCACCTCTCTGAGCTCGGTTTTAGGATCTATAAAACAAGGATGATAATTTCTGTGCTGTGATGTTGCGAGATCTCATGGCCTTGGCATAGGCCCTATGCTGTCTCTCCGGAATGTCCTCCTTCATACTTCCTGTGACATGACTGTCTCCCGTGTGTGCTTCAGCTCTCAGCTCAGATGCCACCTCTTCCGAGAAGACTTCCCTGAGTCTCTCAGCGGGGGTGACTCTTAGTCCGGTTACCCCCATGATCGCCAGCTGCTTGAGGGCAGTGACAGTGTCTGCAGTTGCCACTGAGTCCCTAGTGCTCAGCACAGAGCACTGTTGCAGTCACGTGGGCTTTTATTACCAGACCTGGCAGCAGACATTTGTCGGGAGTTCTATGTGGCGTTGTGCTAATGTTTTCCAATTGTCTCTCCCTTGACCCTCCCAGTAGCTACGAGTGTTGACTTCTGTTGTGATCCCATCTGATGAGAAACAAAATCGGAGCTCAGAGAGAAGCAGCCTGCTCAAGGTTGTGCGGCTACTGAGTGAGGGAGTCAGGGCTCGAATCCAGGCCTGCTTGCCTCTGAGCTGGTGCTGCTAACCCTGCCATCTGCTGGGTCTTTCCTGAAGGTCTCACCAACTACTGCTACCCATCATCTCTCTCTCTCTTTCTCTCTCTCTCTCATCTTGTTGTCTTTCTCTTTATCTCTGTCTCTGGCTATCTCTTCATCTCTCTCTCCATCTCTCCATCCTCTCTCTCTTCCCCACTCCCTTTCCCTCTCCCTGTCTCTCCATCTCTCTCCTTTCTTCCTCCTCCTCTTCCTTCTTTCCTGTTGACAAATACTGACTGCTTGCTTGCCGTGTGCTACATCCAGTTCTCATGCTAGGGCTATAGTGGTGACCAACAAAGATGTCCTTTCCGTGATGGAATTTCGAAAAGGGCAGGAATGACAGACAATAAACTAGACAGATCACTGAAATGCACAGTGTACTCAGTGAAGACAAGTGCCATGGAGAAAACTAAAGCAGGGAGGAGGCATTGGGGAGGGTAAGGGTAAGGGAGAGTGGTTAGGAAGTGACCCTTGAGTGAAGACCTGAAGGAGGTGAGGAAGAGAACCACGTCCACCTATGGGAGAAGAGGTGCAAACGGGAGGAACAGCATGTGCAAAGGCCCTGAGGGCGAGCGCTCCTGCAGTGTCTGAGCAAAGCCCAGAAAGCCAGAAGGGCCAGAGCAGGGAGAGTACAGTGAAGACCAGGGAAGGTGCGCTGAGGACATTGATGCTGACTCTGAGATGGGAGCCCTCGGAAGGCTAGAGTCAAGGACTGGCATAGTCTGACTTGGGTCTAACAGGACACCCCTGCTTAGTGAGAACTAGACAAGGATGGGTTTGTCCCAAGACAAACAGATCCATTCCCAGGAATCAGCCAGGCCCAGAAGTCAGGAAGGCCTCGACGGAGGTTGTACAGCCTGAGTTGCTAAGGAGTGACGGTGGGCTCTTCAGACCTGGCTCTTCCTGCTGCCAGCCAGCCCTGCCTTGGTGTCTCCTGGGATCCCCCAACCCTGCCAGCAAGCCTCAGGCTGGAGACCCTGTGCACCGGGCTGTCTGCATGTGGAACCAGACATACAGAAACTCCTCCCCCTGGGAGCCCTCCTGGGAGCTGTTCAGGGCACGAAGCCCTGTCCTAGGAGTGTGGAACCCCACAGCTTTCCTCTGTCCCTCCCATGCAGTGAACCCTCAAGAAAGCCCCTCACCCACTCTCGGCCTCAGTCTCTCCATCTGTACAACCAAGCAGACTCCCAAGACTCCTCCAGTTCTGAGTCTCCTTTGTGTCAGGAAGTGCTGGAAGATATTTGGGGGAGCCACAGCAAGGAGTGGCAGCTCCGTGTTCCCACGACTTCTTTGTGTATTCGAACAAGGGCTGTAGCATTCCTCCAGAGAAAGAGCTTGAAATATTTGTTCACCACTAAGTGCCACTCTGTGGTCTATAAGCCACCTGTTAGTAAGCTTTGACCACTGTAATCCCAAGTAACAAACAGCCCCACAGTCTCAGCAGACAACAAAGATATTTCCTTCGCATGGCCAGTCCCCTCCCTTACAAAGCTCACACTTCTCATATCTCCACTGAGTCACTTGTCACATTGCCTCAACCTCCTCATGGGCCTCGTCTCCCCATACCCAGCAGAGCTGACGGGGGGCAGGCGGGGGCCATGTCTTTCTCCCGACTGTGTTGCCTGCCTAGGGTCTGGCCCAGAGTGGAGGCCCAGGGGGTGTGGAGCAGGAGCTGGAACAAACCGTGCTCCTCAGCTCCCTACAGGTTCTCTTCTGACGCTCCACCTCCCACGTGATTGGAAAATGTCCTCTGTGCTGGTGTCCAGTCGGGGGAGGTAGCCCCAGGCGGCCAGCTGGTGGTGACCCAGGTGCCCCAGACGTGTACCCCAGCAGAGCCAGTTTCCATTTAGCCTGAATTCCCCGGGTCACGCCGTTATCGATCCCAGGTTGCACGTGGCTCCTCCTGCAGTCGATTCCTCTCAAGCCAGATGCAGCCAGTCAGAGGAGATCAGATGCCACCTTCCCCATCACAAATTGTGTTTATGTTCCATTTGTCCAATAGAGTCAGCCTGGAGCACGCTTACTGCCTCCAGACAATATCATTTCTGCCCTCCCCCCCATAAAGATGCTGGCTGGGAGAGCAGAGGGAAGGAAGAAAGGCCCCCTGACGTTTTTCGACTCTTCATCTAGTGCCAGTGGGCCCATGCCAGGAGGGCTTAGTTGACGGGCTTTGGAATCCTACCAGCCGGGCTCAGCTCTCCAAGCAAGTGGCTGTGTCACCTTGGGCAGGTGGCGTATGCCTTCTGAGCTTCTGATTTTTTATCTGTGCAGTGGGCTGATGAAACCGGCTGTCTGGGGGTCACCCTGAAGATTCCAGACATCAGGAGGGGATATTATGCAGGTGTGGAGTGTGGCAGAGCCACTTCTGCCCTCTAAAGGCTTGAGCCGGGCACTGCAGAGACCTGCAGGGAAAAGGGGACGGTGGAGGTCAAGGCCAGCCTTGTGCCCACAGAGCAGATGCCATCAAGGTCAGGAGGTGCTCTGGTCGTGGCTTTGTGCTTTTTCCTCCTGGATTTGAGAGGTTTGCACTCCAGGCCCGCCATGTGCCTGAAGAGGGGCTCCCAGGCCTGCCCACAGATGCTGGGGCTGAGATCCCTGCCCTGAAGTCCTTCTCCCCTCCTCCTGTCCCCTCAGGGAAGGTGGAAAGGGAGTGCTGGGCAGGGCCATCAGCTCTTTGCAGCATCAGCTTCCTCCTTCTGTGGCCTCTGGGCCTCCTCCCTCCTCATCTGCCGCACAATGGGGTGGGGGAAGAAGCTCAGGCCTGTCTCAGGCCCCACCAGCTGCTGGGACCAGTGATTGTGAAGGCAGCTCTTTCCAGAAACAGGGAACAAATTATCAGAGGGCCTTCTTCCTCCTGCATCCTGACTTTGGTCCAGCCTAGATGGGCTTAGCGAATTCTCTGTGGGTAAGTCCCCCCTCATGAAGTCAGGGGGAGAGAGAAACTTAATTTATTCCTTCACTCATGAATTCAGCTACTCCTTCATTTATGCAGCAAGCCTTTGTTGAGCACCTCCTACCTGTCAGGTACTGAGTCTGACTTTCTGGGGCTTAGCCAGGGTCTCCGCCAGGGTCTCCCTCTGTCATCAAGACTGGAGTGCAGTGGCATCAGCATAGCTCACTGTAATTCCTGGGTTCAGGCGGTCCTCCCACCTCAGCCTCCTGAGTAGTTGGGACTAC
>CAUYQG010000960.1:0-10916 GCA_963574415.1 Tarsius wallacei
TCATCGGTGGGTCGTGTGTTCTTACGTGGGGTCGTCCGCCCTTTGTGCCTAAAAAACGCTTTTTTTTTTTTTTTTTTTTTAGAGTTGGAGTCTCACTCTGTTGCCCAGGCTGGAGTGCAGTGGCACGCTCACGGCCACGTAGCCTCACCCTGCTGGGTTCAGGCGATCCTTCTCCCTCAGCCTTCCAAGTAGCCTGGAAATACAGGCAAGCGCTACCACACCCGGCTAATTTTTTTATTTTATTGCAGAGATGAGGTCTCACCAAATTGCCCAGGCTGGTTTCAAATCCCTGAGCTCAGGCAATCCTCTTGCCTCGGCCTCCCAAAGTATTGGATTACAGGCTTGAGCCACCACGCCTGGCCTATAAAAGGGCTCTTATAAGTCTGACAAAATCAACTCAGAAGCAACACATATCAACTTACATAAACAAGAAATTTCCAAAGTAACTATTCTTTGTTTGTGTGTGTGTTTTTTGTTATTTTTTTGAGTCAGTCTAACTCTGTCGCTCAGGCTAGTGTGCACTGGCACTCTCACAGACACTGCAGCCTCCACTTGCTGGGCTCAGGTGATCCTTCCGCCTCAGCCTTCCAAGTAGATGGAACCACAGGCTATACCACCACATCCAGCTAATTTTTTTTGAATTGTAGAGACAAGATCTCACCAAGTTGCCCAGGCTGGTCTCAAACTCCTGGATTCAAGCAATCCTCTCCGCATCCCAAAGCGCTGGGATTACAGTTGTGAATGAGCCACCACACTCAACCCAAGTAACTACTTTTTTTTTTTTTTAAGTCAGAGTGTCACTCTGTTGCCCAGGCTGGAGTGCAGTGGCATACTCACAGCCACCGCAGCCTCAACCTTCAGGACTCAGGTGCTCCTTCCACCTCAGTCTTCCAAGTAGCTGGAACCACAGGTGTGTGCCACCACGCCAGCTAATTTTTTGATTTATTGTAGAGACAGGGTCTCACCATGTTGTCCAGGATGGTATTGAATCCCTGGACTAAGGCAATCCTCTTGCCTCGGCCTCCCACAGTGATGGGATTATAGGTGTGAGCCACCACACTTGGTTCAAGTAACTACCTTTTTTGTGTGTGTGTCGGAGTCTCACTCTGTTGCCCAGGATGGAGTGCAGTGGCATGCTCACGGTCACCGCAGTCTCAACATGCTGGGCTCAGACGATCTTTCCACCTCAGCCTTCCAAGTAGCTGGAACTACAGGCATGCACCACCATGCCCAGCTAATTTTTTAAATTTATTTTAGAGACGAGGTCTCACCTAGTTGCCCAGCCTGGTCTCGAACCCCTGTGCTCAAGCAGTCCTCTTGCCTCAGCCTCCCAAAGTGCTGGAATTACAGGCTTGAGCCACCGTGCCCAGCTCAAGTAACTACTTTTAACAAAGAAAGGTGTATGGTGGAGTGGGAATAAGGAATGAGAGGAGGATGAGGGCTCAAGCTGCCCTCAGCCTCAGTCACTAGAACTACAGGTACCCATCACCACACCTGGCTATTTTACTTTTTGTTGAGACAGGGTCTTCCTATGTTACCTAGGCTGGTTTCAAACTCCTGGCTTCAAGCAATCCTCCTGCCTCAGTTTCCTGATTTGCTGGGATTACCAACATGAGCCATGGTGCCCAGCCAGAAGTGGCTTTGCTATAAAAAGACAGACTCACCTCACCAGGCCAAGGAATATTTTGCAATTGCAAAATTCACTGAGTGGTTCTCATTGCTACAGTGGAAAAAAGGATAGTTTCTCTATGGCAGAAAAGGTAAGAGAGATCCCCCAAAAAATGTCCTACCCACCAAGCAATTCAAATGTTGACTCTGACCAGAAAGCATTGTCACTTGAGACTCCTCCCCACAGCCATACACCTATGCAATTCTCCAATTTCCCAATCTTCTAGTCACTTAAGTGTTCTGCATTAAGAGATCCCCAAACTTTCTGATTGTGAGGATATTTCCTTCTTTGTGCCTTTCTTAACAATATTAAAAGGAAAAAGCATTAGAGAGCCAGATACTCCCAGCACTTTGAGAGGCAGAGGCAAGAGGACTGCCTGACCCCAGGGGTTTGAGACCAAACTAGGCAACTTGGCAAGATCTCGTCTCTACAATAAATCAAAAAATTAGCTGGGGATGGTGGCATGTGACTATAGTTCTAGGTACTTGGAAGGCAGAGGCAGAAGAATCGTCTGAGCCCAGCAGGTCCAAGCTACAGTAGCCGTGATCATGCTACTGTACTCCAGTCTGGGAGACAGAATGAGACACCTACTCAAATTATGAGATGATACATAATCCATCCAGAAACATTTTCTTCTCTTTTCCCCTTTCTCTCTCCCTTCACCCTACCTCCCACCCATCTTGGATATGAAAGAGAAAATGTGTACCATATAAGTAAGTCGGTGGTAGCTACTGTTTGATTATGAATGAGAGTTTTCTTTTAGGATAAAGTTGACAATATAAAGGCAGAGCAAAGAGAAAGAATAGGTCTCTGGAAAGCATCTTTTTAACTAATGAATTAAACCAATACTTAACCTAATAAATTGCTAAAATTTCAGGTATATAAGCCCATTTGTTGTTTAAAGCTATTTTCTGTTATTTGCACCCAAACGTATTCTATATATGCAGTAACCAGGAAATAGCTTTTCCAAATAACCCTGAATACACAAAAAGTGAGTTCAAGTTGAACTCCACAAATAATATACATGCTATACATATAAGATCCTGTGCTTAGCAATGTGGGGAATATAAAAGTCAATTAAGGACAGTATGTTGTAATAGAAATAGCCTTTGAAGTCAGATAAATGCACTTCTACTTTGGAGAAGTCAGTTAATTTTTCTAAGTCTTCGTTTTCACACCTATAACGTGGAAGAAATAGGACTACAGAATTCTGAGAATTGTAGCTAATATAAAACATACCACCAAGCCCATAGTGGGTGTTTAATAACCAGTCATTGTTAGCCAGGCTCAGTGGCTTAGCCTGTAATTCCAGCACTTTGGGAGGCCGAGGCAAGTGGATTTCCTGAGCCCACAGGTTTGAGACAGCCCAGGCAACTTGGTGAGACCTCATCTCTACAATAAAAATCAAAAAATTAGCCAATCTTGGTAGCGCGTGCCTGTAATTCCAGCTGCTTGCAAGGCAGAGGCAGAAGGATTGCCGGAGCCCAGCAGGTCAACGCTGGGGTGGCCGTGAGCATGCTACTGCACTCCAGCCTGGGCAACAGAGTGAGACTCTAACTCAAAAAAAACAAAAAAACAAACAAATAAAAAACCCAGTCATCGTTAAGGCTTTAAAAATGGGAGAAATTAATTAATTAATTAATTAAAGTCCTTGAAATGGCCTAAAAAATTAAAAAATGGGAGAAAGTCTTTACCCTCAAGTAGGAGAGGAAAAAACCAATAATTATAATCTGCTAATTAAGATAGTTATAGGGTATGGGAGATTGCCAACAGGGGTTCTAATTCTTCACCCCCTACTCAATCCATGCCCTTTAATATATAACTCTGCAGTACATTGCCTGATACAGGCAGGGCAAAATTTCCACCCCTAGACTCAGGCATGTGACTTGCTTTGTCCAGTGGGATGCTGGCCAGTTAAGTTTAAACATAAGAAGAATCATGAAAAGCAGTTGTGCAAATGGGCTGGCACACTTCTGCTATTCTGGTATCACCTTAAAAGGGACATGTCCAGGCTAGCTCACTGGTCTCAGAAGGAAGATAAGCTAAAGCAAAGCTGCCACAGTAAATCCCAGCCTAGAGCAGAGTACCAGCAGAAGCATGAGACTAAGTAAAACCAGCAGAACTGCCCAATCCAGCCCAGTTCAGTTCAGCTAACCCTGGAAATGTACAAGAAATAAATGCTGGCCCAGCACGGTAGCTTACGCCAGACCAGCCTAGGCAACTTGGTAAGACCTTGTCTCTACAATAAATCAAAAAATTAGCCAGGCATGGTAGTGCATGCCTGTAGCTCCAGCTACTTGGAAGGTTGAAGTGGAAGGATTGCCTGAGTCCAGCAGGTTGAGGTTGTAGTGGCTGGTGAGCGTGCCACTGTACTCCAGCCTGGACAACAGAGTGAGACTCCTACATACACACACAAAAGAAAGAAATGTTCATTGTATGCTTTTGAGCTTCTGTGGTTGGAAATTACATGGCAATAGCTAACCAATACATATAGCTATCTTTTCTGTCTTTAAAATACTAAAGATATGGCTGGGTGCAGTGGCTCATGTCTGTAATCCCAGCACTTTGGGAGGCTGAGGAGGAAGACTGCTTGAGCCCAGGAATTTAAGACCAGCCCAGGAAACAGAGAGAGACCCCATTACTACAAAAAAAAAATCAAAAAATTAGCCAGGCATGGTGACACACGCCTATAGTCCCAGCTACTTGGAAAGCTGAGGCAGAAGGATCACCCCTGAGCCCAGGAGTTTGAGGCTGCAGTGAGCCATGATTGTGCCACTGCATTCCAGCCTGGGTGACAGAATGATACCCCAACTCACAAAAAAACAAAATAAAACTGAAGATTTACACTTCCCTGATACCTGTGACTAAGTGAAAGGCAAAGGTCTTCCAAGCCAAAGACATACTTATAGAACATTCCTACTCAATACAATGTAATTCTTGGTTGGACATTGTGGCTCACGCCTGTAATCCCAGCACTTTGAGAGGCAAAGGAGGGAGGACTGCAAAATAAACCTAGGCAACATAGTGAAACCTCGTCTCTACAAAAAAAATGCAAAAAATAGCCAGACATGGTGGCATGTATCTGTAGCTCTAGCTATTCAGGAGGCTGAGGTTGGAGGATTGCCTGAACCCAGGAGCTTGAGGCTGCAGAAGCTGGGATAGTGCCACTGCACCGCACAGAGTGAGATCCTATCTTAAAACAACAACAACAAAAACAAAATAGATTCTTTTTTTTTTTTTTTTTGAGTTGGAGTCTCACTCTGTCACCAAGACTGGAGTGCAGTGGCCGCTCCCGGCCACTGCAGCCTCGACCTGCTAGGCTCTGGCGATCCTTCTGCCTCAGACTTCCAAGTGACCAGAACTACAGGCGTGCGCTACCATGCCTGACTAATTTTTTATTTATTGTAGAGACGAGGTCTCGCCAAGTTGCCCGGGCTGGTCTCGAGCCCGCGAACTCAAGCAATCCCTGAGTAGCTGGGGTCCCACACCACTATACAAGGCTAATTTAGACTTCTAAGTTTTTAAGCAAACTAGTATTTGTTAAAGTGAAAGTTTGCTAAAAGATCATGTGAAACCTTTTAAGTTTAATGTGTTGAATTAAGAATCTATAATAATAAATAAATAAAAACCTAAGTGTCTGATTAATGTTTACAATTACAATGAAGACTCATAGAAATGGTTCAAGTAGGTGCCACTGCACTCCAGCCTGGGTGACAGAGTATGACTCCGAATCAAAAAAATATATATAGAGAAATGGTTCAAGCCCAGAAAAATCCAGATCACTAATGCATATGAGACATACTCTTCCTAATAATGTCAATAACTTTATAGGCATTAATAACAGCTATGATGACTACTATAATTATTGACAAATAAACGAAGAGAAATGAGGAATGGTACTCACATTCCTTTGGAGGACAGGCATTCCACCAATCATAAAATATTTACTGAATGTTATCTAAGTTTCAAAGACTATGCTAGATATTACTATTAATTTTTATGACTGTTAGTAAAACCAATAGCTGTGATGCCAACTCAAACTATAAGGCAATGAAACCTAGAAGATTCCAGAGACCTATGCCATCCTGGTGATCTCCTGGTCTTTGCTGATCGCCTTCTGAAAATAACCAAGAACATTTGGCTATTTAGGCTTCACCACCATCAGCCTATTAGCATCATAATAGGCCAGGCATGGTGGCTCAGCCTGTAATCCCAGTATTTTAGGAGGCCAAGGCAAAAGGATTGCCTAAGTCCAGGGGTTCGAGACCAGCCTGGGCAACTTGGCGAGACCTTGTCTCTACAATAAATCACAAAAACTAGCCAGACATGATGGAGTGCATCTATAGTTCCAGCTACTTGGAAAGCTGAGGCAGAAGGATAGCCTAAATCCAGCAGGTTGAGGCTGCGGTGGCCGTGAGTGTGCCACTACACTCCAGTCTGGGTGACAAGAGTGAGGCTCCAACTCAAAAAAATAATAATAATAAAAATTAATATTACAAGCTGTGTCAATACCTCATTAATGATACTGGAAAGATTGTCAATAAATACTCTTTCATGAAGCACACACTATATGTTACATATGACTGCAAACAAGCTAACAAGCAGCAGATTAAAACATGGCCAAGAAAATGCTGCATTGTAATCATTCATTTTTGTCACTTCTAGTACATCCCACTATTACTCACAGATTTTTTTTTTTTAGTTGGAGTCTTACTCCATCACCCAGGCTGGGGTGCAGTGGCACAATCATGGCTACCCCAGCATTGAACTGCTAGGCTCTGATGATCCTTCCTCCTCAGCCTTCCAAGTAGCTGGAACTACAGGAACGCGCTACCATGACCGGTTAATATTTTTGATTTATTATAGAGACGAGGTCTCGTCATGTTGCCTAGGATGGTCACGAACCCACAGCCTCAGGCAATCCTCTCGCCTCAGCCTCCCAAAGTG
Organism: Tarsius wallacei; assembly: GCA_963574415.1. Lineage (NCBI taxonomy): Eukaryota > Metazoa > Chordata > Mammalia > Primates > Tarsiidae > Tarsius > Tarsius wallacei. The sequence continues at coordinate 6,617 of CAUYQG010000960.1, forward strand.
CTGGGACTATAGGCTTGAGCTACTGTGCCTGGCCTACTCACAGATTTTAAAGGATGTTCTTTGTCAGTAAAGCCAATACACAAGCCCTTCAAATGAACTCACATTTCAGAGAACAATCATATCATACAAGGAATGCAACAAATACTTTTACTTATTAATGTCAGAACTCTGGCAGATAAAAAATTGAGATAGGAAGAGAGTTTTGTGTGTGTGTGTTTCTTTTTTTTTGGGTTGGAGTCTCATTCTGTCACCCAGGCTGGAGTGCAGTGGCACACTCACAGCCACCACAGCCTCGACTTGCTGGGCTCAGACAATCCTTCCGCTTCAGCCTTCCAAGTAGCTGGAACGACAGGCACATACCACCACGCACAGCTAATTTTTTTTTAATTTATTGTAAAGACGAGGTCCCACTATATTGCCCAGGTGGCTCTCAAAACCATGGGCTTAAGCAATCCTCTCACCCCAGCCTCCCAAAGTGCTGGGATTACAGGTGTGAGTCACTGCGCCCAGCGTGAGTTTTGTGTTTGAAGAATTTATAGACTCACTTCTATAAATATACTATATACTTTTTATATGTGTACTTTTTGTTATACTTCAGTAAAAGGGCTTAGAAACTGTAATGACACTAACAGTACAGGACTAAGTACAAAATGAAAAATATTAACAGTTCAGAGGTGGGACTGGTCACTTTCAATAATAAAAGTTTTAGCTGGGTGCGGTGGCTCACAACTGTAATCCCAGCACTTTGGGACACGGAGGCAAAAGGATTGCCTGAGCCCATGGATTTGAGACCAGCCTGGGCAACATGGTGAGACCTCATCTCTACAATAAATCAAAAAATTAGCCAGCCATGGTGGCGTGCACCTGTAGTTCTAGATACTTGGAAGGCTGAAGTGGAAGAATCACCTGAACCCAGCAGGTTGAGGCTGTGGTGGCCTGAGCATGCCACTGCACTCTAGCCTGGGTGATACAGTGAGACTCTGACTCAAATAATATAAGTTTTAATAGCTAGCATGTATTAAGCAATTTCTATATGCCAGGCCCTGTGCTAAATAAATATTTTATATTTCAGCCTCACAACATCCCTGCCAGGTCAAATTCTATCAGCAGTATTTCCCACAATTAATTACTCCCTCTTTGAAACTCCTTCCTTTCCGGAAAATTCCAGACCAACATGCTATCCTGGTTTTCTTCCTACCTCACTACCTACTCCTTCTTAGTCTGCTCTTCTCCCCAGACTCTTGGTCACGCTGTACTTTCAGAAGAAAACACTGAGGCATAGAGAGATTCAGACCTAGGCAATCAAGACTTCAGAGGCCATGATCTTAAGCTACTCACCATTCTGCCTTTGGCCTTCCATTTAAGAGGCAGGACATATCTACACACATCCCACATTCTAGTGACTTCAATAACTAAGAAAAGAGACAGAGTGAGGCACACTGCATAAGATATTAAGGACAAATACCAGGCACCAAGCCAGCAAGAAACCAATACTCTTGCAAAGTCTGTTAAACAACTGTCTTTCCTAATTTTCTTCACTTTATACTTTGGCAGTTACTTCTTAAAGAAGAATGTAAAAACATTCTAGAAGACAGTTTCTCAAATCTAGATGCTCATGAAATAATCTAGGGAGCTTTTAAAAATACAGATGTGGGACAGGATTACAACGCCTGTAATCCCAGCGCTTTGGGAGGCTGAGGTGAAAGGATTGCCTAAACTCAGGGGTTCGAGACCAGCCTGGGTAACCTGGTGAGACTGTGTCTCTACAATAAAACAAAAATTAAGCCAGGTGTGGTAGAGCACGCCTGTAGTTCCAGTTAGTTGGAAGGCTGAGGCAGAAGGATCGTCTTAGCCTAGCTGGTCGAGGCTGTGGTAGTCGTGAGCGAGCCACTGCACTTCTGTCTGAGCAATAAAGTGAGACTCCAACTCAAAAAAAAAAAAAATACAAATGTGTCTTATGTAGACCTATTACACCTAGAATCCTAGAAGATTCCAGGAATCTGCGCTTCCAAGACGCACTCAAGGAAGTTCTGAAGTCGATAGCTTGGTCCCTAAATTTGTTATAGAGAAAGAGTTCTCTGGTCCTCAGAGAATGAATAACAACTATTACATATTTATCTGCCTAGCAAAGGCAGGAAGTGAAATGAAAATGGAGATGTCAATTGATTCCAACAAGTAATAAGACCAATCAGGAAACCAGAGCAGTGACTATGGAATTCTAGATCAAGATATCAAACATGCCCGGGCTCGGTGGCTCAGCCTGTAATCCCAGCACTTTGGGAGGCCGAGATGAGTGGATTGCCTGAGCCTGCGGGTTCGAGACTCGCCTGGGCAACTTGGCGAGACCTCATCTCTACAATAAATCAAAAAAACTAGCCAGGTGTGACAGCGCGCACCTGTAGTTCCAGCTACTTGGAAGGCCGAGGCAGAAGGATCGCTAGAACTCAGCAGGTCGAGGCTGCAGTGGCTGGGAGCGGCCACTGCACTCCAGTCTGGGTGACAGAGTGAGACTCCAACTCAAAAAAAAAAAAAAGATATCAAACATTTCCAAGGCGTCTGGGAATTTGCTGCCATAAGAGAGTCTGCAATCAAGTGACTCCATCCGTGAGTGTGCCACTAATACTTCAGCACTCATACTCTCAAAGTACTTACCAAGAATTATGAGGGAATTCAAGGATATAAAGAAATATGGCCAGGCGCGGTGGCTCACACCTGTAATCCCAGTACTTTGGGAGTCGGAGGCAAAAGGATTGCCTTAGTCTAGGGATTCAAGACCAGCCTGGGCAACTTGGTGAGACATCATCTCTAAAATAAATCAAAAAAATTAGATGGGCGTGGTGGCACATGCTGACTTGGAAGGTTGAGGTGGAAGAATCACCTAAGCCTAGCAGGTCGAGGCTGCAGTGGCCATGAGCGTGCCACTCCCCTCCAGCCTGGGTGATAGAGTGAGACTCCTACTCAATTAAAATAAATACAGGAGGCCAGGTGCAGTGGCTCATGCCTATAATCCCAAAACTTTAAGAGGACAAGGTGAGAGGATGGCCTGAGACCACAGGTTAGAGACCAGCCTGGGCAACTTGGCAAGACCTCATCTCTACAATAAATCAAAAATTAGCCGAATGTGGTGGCACGTGCCTGTAGCTCCAGCTAGTTGGAATGCTGACGCAGAAGGATCACTTGAGCCCAGTAGGTCAAGGATGCAGTGGCCATAAGCATGGCCACTGCACTCCAGCCTGAACAACAGAGAGGGACTCTAACTCAAAAAAAAGAAAGAAAAAAAAAATATAGGGCTGGCTGTGGTGCCTCACACCTATAATCCCAGCACTTTGGGAGGCCAAGGTGAGAGGATTGCCTGAGCTCACAGATTTGAGACCAGCCAGGGCAACTTGGTGACACCTCATCTCTACGGTAAATAAAAAAATATTAGTGGGGTGTGGTAGCATATGCCTATAGTTCCAGCTACTTAGAAGGCCAAGGCAGAAGGATCACCTGAGCTTAGCATGGCCACCACACTTCTGCCTGGGCGAAGGACTGAGAGACTCCAACTCAAAACAAAGAAACAAACAAACAAATAAATAAATAAGATATAAACATTGTCCCCAAGCAAAAGAGATAGCATTGTTAACACTGCCATTATTGCATAAACTCTGCCATTTTCACATAAACATAAATGCACATACATTTTGTTTACATATGCAAGAAACATTAACTTTGGAACCATAAATGCTGAAACTAAGACAAAAGTCACTCCAACACACTGTGAAGTCTTACCTCTGTAAGTGCATGCAACTGTCCTTGATGAACACATACACCCATGAATCTAAAAAAAAAAAAACAGAACTATTTTAACAAATAAAAAGAGTACGAACATAAATGCCATATAGAGAAACAAGTTTGGTTACCGTGCATTAGAAACAACCTAGGGCTGGGCGCAGTGGCTCAAGTCTGTAATTCCAGCACTTTGGGCTGAGGCAAGAGGACTGCCTGAGCAACTTGAGGAGACCTCATCTCTACAATAAATCAAAAAATTAGCCAGGCATAGTAGCGTGTGCCTGTGGTTCCAGCTACTTGGAAGGCTGAGGTGGAAGAATCACCTGAACTCAGCAGGTCGAGGCTGCAGTGGCTGTGAGTGTGCCACTGAACTACAGCCTGGGCAACAGAGTGAGACTCCAACTCAAAAACAAACAAACAAACAAACAAAAAAACCAGTATGATATAGTGGGAAAAGCACCAATTTAAAGTAAGTAAACTTGGCTGGGCTTGGTGGCTCAGCCTGTAATCTCAGCACTTTGGGAGGCCG
>CAUYQG010000963.1:0-12578 GCA_963574415.1 Tarsius wallacei
TCAGCAGTAAAAAGGAACACACTACCCACACATGCCACAACCTGGATGAATTGCCACAGAATTATGCTAAGTGAAAAAAATTCTGTCCCATAAGCTTACATAGTGTTTGACTGTATTTATAAACATTATTGAAATGGCAAAGTCATAGAACTAAAGCACAGATTCCTGGTGGCCAGTTGTGAAGGAGGAGGCAGAGGCTGGAGAAGACGAGTCTGGCTTAAGAAGGACAGCACAGGCCGGGTTCGGTGGCTCAGTCTGTAATCCCAGCATTTTGGGAGGCCGAGACGAGTGGATTGCCTGAGCCCACGGGTTCGAGACCCCACCTGGGCAACTTGGTGAGACCTCATCTCTACATAAAAAAAAAAATTGCCAGGAGTGGTAGCGTGCACCTGTAGTTCCGACTACTTAGAAGGTTGAGGCGGAAGGATCACAGGAGTTCAACAGGTCAAGGCTGTGGTGGCCAGGAGCATGCCACTGCACTCAAGTCTGGGCAACAGTGTGAGAGTCCAACTCAAAAAAAAAAAAAAAAAGAATTTATTTGTTTAAAAAAAACACAGACAACTTATATTTGGAAGAGGTAAAGTATAAATTTTTTAAAAGATGACCTATGGCAGAAGATGAATATTTCTGGTCTGCAGCCAAAATGTGACTTACAGACACACTCAGAATTACATTCCACATCTTGAGATCAGAGCATGCATTTACCTTTTTGAACTTTGTCACAGAGAAGATAAATTTCTTCCCCTCCAGTCACACACCCAGCTGTCCTGTCCATTCTTACAATTTTCAAGTTGGATGCATTGGGAGCTTCTGCTCACAGAAGAAAAACAACACATGTCATAATTTACCCTTAGCTTTGCAAGCCGATCCATTGGGAGGGACACTGTCCTTTGCACATATCACCAAAACAAAATAGATGTTTTCCCTTATATTGCTGTAACAAAGATACAAATAAATCAAGAAAGGCTTCTGAAGTCCTCAGACCACTTCTTGGGCATGTGTCATTCATTATCACCAAAACAGAAAGGTAGAAAGAAACAGGTATTTTTTTCTCCCACAGAAAGAGAGACTGATACAGAAAGAGAAAGAACTTTTCTGTTGTTTCAGGAAGTACCAATCCAATGGATTTCTGGGCTTTCAGTCAGGTCAACACTTTAATCCCAGGCTTGTTTTCATTTACAAGAGTAAAATTTACAAGAGAACTAAAAATTTCAGGAAACATGACTTTCTTATTTATTAATATTTATTCTACAGAGAAGACAAACGAAGATGCTATATTTCTTTTTCCCCAAACCAAATTAAGATTCTGTGTGGTGAAGAGGCAAAAGTTTCATGTGGTAATAGTATAAAGCTTCCTTTTTTTGGTTTTTCTTCAACAGTTCCATTTTAAGGTGATCTGTGGTAAATGAGTCTGTATCATTTTGTAACCCTTTCACTTCCCTTCAAACTTGTTTAAATTAGAGAAATCAGTTAGTTGTTGTATTTGGAGCATGGAGTTTTCTACTTATATAAAATTATATAATTCCAATGAACTTAAGTACTGTACTTACTGGCTTTTTGGAAATATCTATTTAATAAATTCCATACATACCAAACAGGAAAGTTGAATGGCAATTGCTGAAGGTTACTGTTAAAACTCTTAAAAAGTCCTAGGAACTATAGACCAAATAGATTTTTTTTTTTTTTTGAGATGGCAATCTTACAATGGTTACCCAGGCTGGGCCCAAACTCTCGATCCTCCCACCTCAGCCCACAGCCTCCCAAGTAGCAGGGACTACAGGAACATGCCACTACACCCAGCTTGAAACAGAATTTTGAAGCCACATACAATCTATACATCTATATATCTATATTCCATTAACTTGAAGCTCCTATCTGACAAAGATAGCAACATATGAGAATCAAGATGGATTAGAATTGTTGACCCTCATCAAAGAAATGCAAATTAAAGCCACACTGAGATATCACCTAACTCCAGTCAGGATGGCCATCATCAATAACTCACAAAACAACAGATGCTGGAGAGGATGCAGGGAAAAGGAAACGCTTCTACACAGTTGGTAGGAGTATAAACTAGTACAACTTTTGTGAAAAACAGTTTAGTGATTCCTAAAAGATCTTAAAAATCGACCTTCCATACAACCCCACAATCCCCCTACTGAGAATATACCTGGAGGAACTCAAATCACTCTATGAAAAAGATACCTGCACAAACATGTTTATGGCAGCATTATTTACAATAACAAAAACATGGAACCAACCATGCTGCCCATCAAAAGAGGACTGAATAAAAAAAAATGTGGTATATATACAAGATGGAATATTACGCAGCCATAAAAAAGGACAGTAACTTGGATGGACTTAGAGTCTGTAATACTGAGTGATCTGTCACAGAAACAAAGAACTAAGTACCACGTTTTCACTCATAAGTGGACCTTGAACAATTATCATAATACTATAAGAAAGGGACTGGCAGTACTGGGAAACTGCCAGGTAAGAGGGGAGCAGAATTGGCAATAGTGGGAAGCTGTCAGGGGAGGGGGACACACCTCATCAACAAGGGTACTTGCATAATGAACATTTGTATACCTAACCCTGAATTGCACCCCACACTTTTAAAATTAAAAATTAGCCCCAAAGAAAAAAATTGACATACTTTTCTAAAAGCAATGTATTCATAAATAATAAGAGACTTGGTACTACATGTAAAAGACTAAAAAATACACATCTGAGGAAAGAGAATTGCATGTAATAAGCACCTCTTATAATGTCTTATTTAATCTATACATGAAATTTATAAGCTAGATTTTAGTATTCCCATTTTGCAGACGACTGACCTGAGACTCAAAAGTGATTAAGTTACTTTTGCCAGGACTCCAAGCTAGTAAGTAAATGGTAGAGCAGGTTGAACGTCTGTTCTTTTTTAAATTTTTTAATTTTTTGAGAGACACAGTCTTGCCATGTTGCCTAGGCTGGTCTCAGACTCCTGGGCTCAAGCAATCCTCCCACCTCCGCCACCCAAAGTGCTTGAGCCACTGTGCCTAACCAGGAAGTCTATTCTTGAAGGTACCCCAAGCTGCCTCCCCTCAGAAGCACTCACTGCTGTCGTAGATGGCGTCTGAGACTACGGGTTCTAGGCGCCTTGTGAAGCTGCCAGTGCTGTCTGGAAGAAAAGCTGTAAACATAAGCCGCACCACGCTGAGGTCCATTTCCTTTGTCTGCTGAAGAGCTGCCTGGCGGATGACCTCCTTTTCCCGATCTAGAAGCACACAGCACAGTCCATTCATGCCCAGGGAAAGTGGAAAGTGTGAACATTGAAAAGAGCATGCTTTTGATAAGACCAAATAAAGAATGCAAGCTTAAAAATAAAAAGCCTTGGCCAGGCTCGGTGGCTCAGCCTGTAATCCCGCGCTTTGGGAGGCCGAGGTGAGTGAATTGCCTGAGCCTGCAGGTTCGAGACCCACCTGGGCAACTTGGCAAGACCTCATCTCTACAATAAATCAAAAAAAATTAGCCGGGCGTGGTAGCACGTGCCTGTAATTCCAGCTACTTGGAAGGCTGAGGCAGAAGGATCGCCGGAGCCCAGCAGGTCGAGGCTGCGGTGGCCGGGAGCAGCCACTGCACTCCAATCTGGGCGACTGAATGAGACTCCAACTCAAAAAAATAAAAAATAAAAAATAATAAAAAATAAAAATAAAAAGCCATTTCTTTGTCTTTCAAATTCTTCATATTGCCGGTAAAATGTTTAAAAAAAAAAAAGTCTTGTTGACATCATCCAAAATTAAAAGCATCAAAGAAGACCTGTATTTTCTCCGGATTACAGTAAAAACTGTCTTGCATACATCAGACCACCTCTCTCCTCTCCTGTCCTCCCCCACCTCTTCCTCTTTTCACTACAATAAGAGTTAAAGGCACAAAGGATATGATGGAATTGAATGAAATGGAATTAGCCTACTATGTACCAGTTGTATTGAGAAATGTGCAAATTATTCCAAAATCTCTCTGAGCACAGGGACCATGCTCATTTCACAATGCCAAGCCTAGAGCCTGCCACAGAGTAGGTTCTCAGAAAGTACTTTTGGCTGGGTGTGGTGACTCATGCCTAGGATCCCGGCACTTTGGGAGGCTGAGGCAAGTGGAGTGACTGAGCCCAAGAGTTTAGGACTGCCTGGGCAACATGATGAGACCTCGTCACTATAATAAATAAAAAAATTAGCCGGGCATAGTGGCATGAACCTGTAGTCCCAGCTTCTTGGAAGGCTGAGGCAGAAGGATGGCCTGAGCCCAGCAGGTCAAGGCTGGAATAGCCGTGACTGTGCCACTGCACTCCAACCTGGACAACAGAGTGAGACTCTGACTCCAAAAAAAAAAAAAAGTACTTTTGAAGGACCCGAATGACTCAATTAAATTTGACTCCTTCCCTCCTGTTGGTGTTTTCATGTTGACAAATAAAGTCATACTTAATTTATACTATCTTAAAAGGTAGTAATGCAAGTGATAAGTGCCACAAGAGAGCTACAGATGAAGTGATGTGGGATTTCAAAAGAGAGAGGCCAGAGGCTTAGGACCAGAAAAGGCATTTGCTCTAAATCTTGAAGGGATGATGCAATTTGAACATATTCATGTAAGAGAGTGGAATAAATACATTTCAGGAAGAGGAGACAGCAAGAACAGAAACATGCCAAATCAGGGTCATGAGGAATCATGGTGCTCCTCCAGAGTCGTTCAGTTTGACATGAAGGGGCATAGTGGGAAACAGAGTATGAAAAGCAGACTGGGGCCAGCTCTGAGGAGGTCTAAACGCCAGCTTACAGAACTTGGATTCTGTAGGGAACAGGGCCACAACCAAGTCGTGGTAAGACGCAGACTTCAGGAAGATCTATCTAGCCATAGGTGTCAACGGAATTAGAAGTGGGGAGGGGTAGAGACCAGGGAGAAGACTACTATAATTGGAGTAATGAAAATGGAGCCGGGAGTGGAACACCAGGGAGGGCACAGAGCAGCTGGACCACAGACTGGAGATGCAGTGCAAGTGAGAAGGGGAGTCAAAGGTGATGTGGAGGGTTTTGAGTCCGGGTACCAGAAGATGAAATATGTTGAGCGAGAAAATGATAACTAGTTTTGAATTGTCTGAGTATGAGACGATGACAGAGTGGCTAGAGTAAAGGATACAATGTAAAAGTAGAAATGTAGCATGTGGTAGGATAGGAAGTGAGGCTGAAAGAAAAAATTTGAGTAAAGGCTGGAAAACAGAAAATTAGAGCATTTTTATGATCAAGATAATAGTTTATAACATACCCAAAGAGCCCAAGGAAAGATTTCTTATAATCAGGTGAGTTAGGGGAGGTATAAAAGAGGAGGTGTTCTTTGGACTAAGTGTTGAATTATGCATTGGTTTTGACAGGTTGAAGAAGGAAGGGTGAGAGGTTTTAGGTAGAGGAAAACACAGAGGTACAAATATGCATGTTCAGAGCAGTGATGGGGAGTGGTAGGCTCAGGGTAGGCTGAGATGAGGATGGAAAGGTGCTGGGATCAGAGTGCGAGGGCTTTGTAGGCCAGGCTATGAAGATACAGATTTTACTCTGGAAGAAGTAGGATGCCATCAAAGGCTCCTGAGCCAGGAAAGGATGGGAACAGCATGGGGAAGACTGGGAGGCATGCGGATGAACATACAGTCCACACAGGAGAAAATGAACGCCTGGGCTCCTCAGAGGACCAAGACCAGGGAAATGACACTCACCTGTGAGCTGCCGGTCCCCTCCACCTTCCGCTTGCAAATAGGCAAGGTCAGGGTGCACCAAGAGTCCAGGATTATAGCCCCTTATACACGCCTCTGTCATTCGTGCTTCCAGTGTTTCAAATACTTTTTTCTTTGTCACATGAAGTATACCCAGGTTTGCAAAGCTGGAGAAAAAACAATCACAGTAGCAGCAACAACAACCAAATGTTAGGTAGTCAATGACTACAGAATCTGACTTCTCTTTAGTAAAGTGAATTAAAGAAAAAAACACACAGCCTCTCAATGTCTTATCCAAATCCCTTGGGGATGATTACATTTCAGAATTCAGTTTTTTTTTTAATGTTAGAAGAGCAATATATACCAAATACTGCATAATACATAATACTCTGAGCAGGTCTGGGGTGTACAGTGCAGTTATACACATTATTAATATTTCTGCAGTGAAATGTAAACAGACTCACCAAATGGAAAAATAAAGACTATAAAACAGCTACAAGTCAGGTCAGATTGGGTTTTGCTATCAAATGAGTTTGCAGTAAACTTGTAAGAATCTTTTGGTTTTTAGGGCTTATTAGGTTTCCAAATTGTGACTTAGGGAGTGGGGATACGTGTGTGTGTGTGTGTGTGTGTGTGTGTGTGTGTGTGTATGTGTAACTTAAGAAATAATAAGAAAGTTTTGTCTGAATTCATTTCAAAGTACTTTCTATGAAAATTGCACAAAAAATAATTACAAACATAATACTAACTTTTCTTTAGGAACAAGAAGGATCTTATAATTGGAAGATTTTTTTTTCTCTTTGAATTATCCCTGGGTTTCTGAATGGGATTTAAAATCTACCTGGAATCCCAACTCCCCCTGGGTTATATATAAAGTTAAAACTATTTATGATCACTAGAATTGTCCTCTAAGAATACATGTAGCCAGGGATGGAGAACCTTTTATCTCATGAAGACTACATATATAGAGGACAAAACATGCTAATAAGCTAAATTGAAGAAATTTTTAAAAAATGTTTCAGCTGACTTCTCAAAGAACTAAAAACAGAACTACCATTTGATTCAACAATCCCACTACTGGGTATCTACCTGAAGGAAAATAAATCATCACATTAAAAAGATACTTGCAGGTTGGGCATGGTGGTTCACACCTTAATCCCAGCACTTTGGGAGGCCAATGCAAGAGGATTGCCTGAGCCCAGGAGTTTGGGACTAGTTTGAGAAACATGGTGAGACCTCATCTCTACAGTAAATCAAAAAATTAGCTGGGCATGGTGGTGTATCTTTGTAATCCCAACTGCTTGGAAGGCTGAAGTGGAAGGATCACTTGAGCCCTGCAAGTAGAGGCTGTGGTAGCCATCAATGTGCACTGCACTCTAGTAGCCTGGGTGACAGAGTGAGTCTCTGACTAAAAAAAAAAAAAGACACTTGCACTTTACATGTTTACTGCAACACTATTCACAATAACAAAGATATGGAATCAATGAAGGGTTGAATAAGTGTCCATCAGTGGAGTGTTGAATAAAGAAAAAATATGTGTGTGTATAATACACACACACACACACACACACACACACACACACACACACACACACACACCATGGCATACTATTCAGCCATAAAAAATAATAAAATAATGTATTTTGCAGCAACATGGATGGAACTGGAGGCCATTAGCCTAAGCAAAATAACTCAGAAACAGAAAGTCAAATACCACATTTCTCACTGAGGACTAAATAATGGGTACACATGGACACACAGAAAGGAATAACAGAAATTGGAGACTACAAAGAAGGGGGTGAATGTTAAAGATTACCTACTGGACACAGTGCTCACTATTCAGGGTGATGAGTACACAGAAAGCCCAGACTTTACCACTACTCAATGGATGCATTTAAAAAACCTGTACCAGAACCACCTAAATATATAAAAATTAGAAAAATTTAAAATGCTCAGCCATTCTTTTTTGAAATAAAGTTCATGAAACAAAGGAGTATATTCAATCAATCAAACAAACAAAAACAGGTCTTAAGCCAGGAGACTCATTCATTCAACAAATATTCATGCAGATCCACTAGCCAGCATCCTAGGTGCTTTTGTCAACAGCAAAATAATTTCTACCACCACATTTAGAAAGTAGCAAGTGTTACCAAGAAAAATAAGGTAGAGATGAGGAACAGAAAGGGCAGTAGAAAAAGGAACATTTTAAAATAGGGAGAGGTCAGAAAGGCTCCTCTGTGAAAAGACAACAACTGAGCAAAGACTTGAAGGAAGTAAGGTGGAAGACGTGGACACAAGAGTGAAGAACATTTAACAGCAAGTGCAAAGACCCTGAGGTAGGACCATGCTGGTGATTTCAGAAGACAACAGTGGCAAGGAGGTCAATGTAGCTGGAGTGAAAAGGGCAAGGGGTCAGGAGTAAGCAAAGAGTTCAAAGAGGTAGTAAGCAGGGGCCCAGATCTTTGACATGCTTGTAAGCTTTTGTAAGGACTTTTCTTTTATTCTGGCTTTGATTACTAGAGGAAATAAAGAGGCGTTAAGACAACTGGACTAAGTGAAATAAAAAGAAACTAATGTGGGAAGGTCAGATAAACTATGGAAAGAAAACAGAAGAGATGAAGGCAGAATGAGATGAGCATTCAGAGGCCGAGACAGAATGTGTCACATGTCTAGACAGATGAAAAAATGTGGACGGCTGAGACACACATACACAGAAAAAAAATACACACCACTAGAGTACAAGCTCCTAGAGGAGAGAGATCTTCCATGCCTATAATAGTGCCTGAGATATGGGTATTTAATAAATGCTTGTTGAATGAATGAATGCATGAATTAATATAGCACAGTAAAATATACAACATGACATACTAATATGCAGAGAGGCATAGGCAGTCTTTCAGAAAAAAAACCTCCATCTTTTGGATTTTTAGGCCTTACTTCTAAATAGAATATCCACAACTACAGGAAAATAGAGTCATCTTCCAGGTAACGGCAATGGCAAACATCTGTGTAGAACTTTGCACTTTATCGTCTACAGTTTGCTTTTCATGTCCTTATCTAATTTAGTTCCTGTGAGAAATATATCATTCATACTAATATATCATGTGAGTAATGAAGGCTTTACTCTGGTAACAAAATGATACAGAAGTCAGTCTTCTTCTTTAGGCAATGATGAAGTAACATTGACTGGATTAAACCTTAACCTTAATTTAAAAAACATATGGAAAAAATGGCTTTCAGGCACTTGACAACAGCCAGTGATCTTTAAAAACAGGGAAATAAATAAGGTGAATCCTACAAATACTCTGGCTTAATGCCTGGAGAGAGTTCCAGGCTATTGCACAGGAAGAGGGAAACCCAACAGAGCCTGGCAATCCCCTGAGGTTGAAGAGACGCAGTTAGACATTTGAGGATGCCAAGGAGTCTAGAACTCACAGGCAGAGCATTAAGAACTGCATGAAGAGAAACACTCAGAGATCTCCGATGTGTGGAGAAACTACCCAAAACTGAGAAAAGAACCACAATAAAGGAGCAATTCTTGTAGCACACACAGGGCTGGAACAGTTCAAGAAAACTTGTAATATGTGGAGGGTCAGATTTAATATTCAGAAAGATATTGCCTTAGTAAAAATGTCATCTCAATCTTAGAATAAGGTGGAAGGAAGTAAGGTGAAAGACGTGGACAAATGAGTGAAAAACTTTTTTTTTTAATATTCAATATTTTTTATTATGATATTGTGGGGTACAATTAAGGGTTAGGTATACAAATATGCTTCGTTCAGGCATATTGTTGATAAGAGGTGTCTCCCCATCCCCAGACAGATATTTACTACCATTAATCCCATCTCCCTACCCCTCCCCCCACATAGTTTCCCACCACTGTCAGTCATTTTCTTATGGTAATACGTTCGATGATCAAGGTCTACTATATGAGTGAGAACATGTGATACTCAGTTCTTTGTTTCTGTGAGAGGTCACTCAGTATTATAGAGTCTAGTTCCATCCAGGTTGCTGCGAAATTCATGATTTTGTTCTTTTTTAGGGCTGCGTAGTATTCCGTTGTGTATATGTACCACATTTTTTAAATCCAGTCCTCTTTTGATGGACAACATGGTTGCTTCCAGGTTCTTGCTATTGTGAACAATGCTGCGATAAACATACGTGTGCAGGTATCTTTTTTACAGAGTGATTTGAGTTCTTCAGGGTATATTCCCAGTAGGGGGATTGCGGGGTCATATGGGAGGTTGATATTTAGAGCTTTTAGGAATCGCCACACTGCTTTCCACAGAGGTTGCACTAGTTTACACTCCCACCAACAGTGTAGAAGTTTTCCCTTTTCGTCACACCCTCTTTAGCAACTGTTATTTTTTGAGTTATTGATAATTGCCATTCTGACTGGAGTTAGATGGTATCTCTAATTGTTCAAGTTCTCAGTGACCTGCAACACTACCTATGTCAAATGTAGAACTTCCCAATATGAGAGAGGGACCCCACAGGATGGAATTTATTTTTTAAAGAATGTGTATTTATTCTTACATGTTTAAACTTCAAAGTACTTTTTGGAATTTTAGGTTTAAATCAAGACCTGTGTTAAACAAGCTTCTGGAAAATGCTGTGGAAATAAAATAATATGTCACCTCTTTGATAATAGAAACTATTGAGTCAGAAAATGAGTTCACCTTGATTATATTAAAGGAAAATTATAGAGCTTTTCACTTGAATCTATAATTTTTTGTTCCCAATCCTTGTTGTAAACCTCTTCTCTGTGGTGGTTAAAGAGAAAATCTGCTGACTAATCCCATGGGTGAGGATGTTTCAAGTAAGAGAGTATTTGACCATCTTTAACTTTTGTCATAAACTGCGCTCTCTGTAGTGTTTTCCAAAATTCAATGTAAATAGAGACGAGGACTCTGCTGACCTTACATTCTCTTAATATACACCCAGCCTGTACTAGACTGAGATATGAAACATTTTAGATAACTTTGAAAAGTCTTAGAACATGACTTAATTGTTCACAGTTGTACCTAGTGTTAATAAGTTCATCGTTTCCAGTAAGACAGAATTACCAATGACCTCATTTCACTCATTGTCCTTTTTTCACTTAGAGTGACGTTCATTGTTATATAGTTAAAAAAATTTGGTAGAGGTTGAGACGGCCGTCACTGCATTCTCCCTACTGCCATTATTACAAGTGTGAATTTTTTTAAGTGCCTCTAAATGCAATGCAAAATCTCATTCTCCCATAAATGCATATGACTCATCTACACGACAGAGTCCACAGCTACCAAGCAATAGGCTGTGCATCTCCCGACTCCCACCTGTCCCCAAGAAGAACAAGAGCCAGCACTTTGTTGAGCACATATGCTAGAAACGTGTAAAAACACGGACAAAAATGCAAACATAGTGCCGTGAGAAAAAACAAGGCCTCTTAGTCCAGCTGCCTGGCGTTAAGCCTCCATTCCTTCACTCTTCAGCTCTGTGAACCGTGGCAATAATAACATAGAGACTAAGAACATGGGCTCTGGAATTCGGTTTGCAGACTCTGCTTCTTGCTATCTTTGAGTCTTTGGAAAAGTCACTTAACCTAAGTCTCACTTTCTTCATCTGCAATGGGGCGGACATCAGTAGTTAGCTTATAGTGCTATTGTGTTACATGATGCTTTCAAAGCTCTTAGCTTAATGCCAGACACACGGAACTGCCATTGTATCAATATAAGTAATGTTGATGTTATTATACAAATTTATATGTATCTCCTTCTCATTCACATTCACCCTCTGCAAGCACCTTTGGTCTATACTCTCACTCTAGCTGACGTTCATTTGTTCTGAGGACAGATTTTCCTTCTGCTCTCGAGGGCTAGCCTGGCGTGGTTAGCCATAAGCTTCCCACTTCCTATGCATAGGAACAACCCCATTCATCCCGTGCAAGGGAGAAATTGGCTCTATCTTTTTTTTCCCCCTAAGTTGGAGTCTCACTCCATCTCCCAGCCTGGAGGGCAGGGGCATGGTAACGGCTACCCCAGCGTCGACCTGCTGGGCTGTAGCGATCCTTCCGCCTCAGCCTTCCATGTAGCCGGAATGACAGACGCACGCTACCAGGCCCAGCTAATTTTTTTTTATTTATTGTAGAGACGAGGTCTTACCATGTTGCCCAGGCTGGTCTCGAACTCACAGGCTCAAGTAATCCTCTCGCTTCGGCCTCCCAAAGTGCTGGGATGACAGGCTTGAGCCACTGCGCCCGGCCTCCTCTGTCTTAAGTGTTCATTAATACATCCTCCAATGCCGATTTCACTCCAACAAAGTAATCTGGTTTCCCACCAACAAACCAGCATATGGACTCTAAGAGGTGTGTGTACACATATGCGTGTGTGTGTGTGTGTGTATGTGTGTTGGGGGCGAGGGTTTAAAACAGTAAGAAGGGTCAAGGATTTCTTGTTTAAATTACCTACTTGGTAACTCCTTTTTCTCCCTTTTATTTGGTTGGCTGATTGGATATTTTTTCCCTTGCAGGGGAAAATTTAGAGTGTAACCAACAAAGAAGATTTTCTCGTTTCTATAAAAAGAGAAAAGGTAAATTTTATGTTACAGATGGGCTTGTGGGTGTAGTTAATTCTTTTTTTTTTTTTTTTGAGTTGGAGTCTCACTCTGTCGCCCAGACTGGAGTGCGGTGGCCACTCCCGGCCACCGCAGCCTCAACCTGCTGGGCTCCAGCGATCCTTCCGCCTCAGCCTTCCAAGTAGCTGGAACTACAGGCGCGCGCTACCACGCCCGGCTAATTTTTGATTTATTGTAGAGATGAGGTCTCGCCAAGTTGCCCAGGCGGATCTCGAACCCACGGGCT